>JAFELO010000924.1:51954-68544 GCA_017140195.1 Eumaeus atala | reverse complement strand
AGCGGACTAGGGACTGCGTGTCCTGTGATCCGGGCGAGGATCACATATGCACACGCATAACACACCCAATCACTACTCACCGACAGTCACAACACACCACACAACACACAGGCCTACATTTCCCCCTTGAGCCCATAAGCCACGATGGCAAACCCGCAATAACTATTGCGGCCTCGTTACCGAAGGGATAGTTGTCCCCTCGCGATCCCACCCGGGTTATGAGGTTCACCTCGGTGCCCGTAGACCTCGCAGATCATCTGTGAACATGACCTTGAGTAGTAGAAGTAGTAGTAGACTTTTCTTTCGCACTCGGTTTCGCAGACTGTCTCTCTCTTGCCGAAAGGTGAGAGAACGATAGTGCCGTCCCGCTTGCGCCCTAGCCCTCCTCCTTGTTTGGATGCGGTCCGGAATAGTTATTATTCCGAGAAACCGGAACCGGGGCGTAGCCTAAGTGCTTCTTGTGTACATATTGTGTATCGTTATTATAGATATTGTTGTGAGCACGCAAAAAGACCACCAGACCTCAACAGGTCCGAAGCCGCACTGCGCTACATACTCTCCAACCTTTGTGAATAAAGGTACGGGGAGTGGACAGCGGGTCCGATGGAGGACCAACCCCTCAAAGAATGCCACGTAAGTCGCAAAATCAAGTTATTTCAGACGCCTGTTACTTCCCAGGTCAGAGGAGATGGAAGAGTTCAAGAGAGGCCCGATAAGGTGGTGGCGCTAGCCAGCTCATCGCCGTTGCCCTCCCCGTCTTCGCCACACCTATCACGAACTCATTACTCACAGAGCACCTGCTCGATGACGCCGCCAGACTTGACCCCTGCTGCGGCTGCTGTGTCGCCGGACAGAGAAACGGAGGGCACGTCCTCCACGATGTCATCGGAAGCGAGCAGGTACCGCAGCTCCGCTGCGTCTTTGGAGAACCCGAAGCGCACAGCGGCGCCGGGTGATGAACAATATCATCATCATCAGCTCCCAACCCCGCGAACCCGCCGCGCAGAGTAATGGAGTACCCGCCAATAACAATGCGGAACCTTCCGGATTGGTATCGTCAATTTCGTGCCCTTAAAGGACCAGTTTGGGCACGCGCCGAACGCCAGGCCATTCGGAAGGGCCATTAGGTTTCTCGCCCAGATGGCGGAAGGGTACAGGGGGCTATTGACGGAACGGGGGGGACGAGCAGCTCAGTTTCCGGAGCGGTCACTCGAAATGAACACTGGGACATGGAGATAAACAAGGGGAGACACTCGGTCGGAGTCCTTCTCGACATGGAGAAGGCCTTTGAGCGAGTGTAACACCCGGGCCTCCTGGTCAAGTTAAAGGACGACGGCGACTCACTGGCTCTCGTACGATTAGTGGCGTCGTTCCAGCTACCCATTCCAATAATTATATATTCCAAGAATGGAGAACCTTCCGGGTAGCGGTGGAGGGGTGACATTCCTCCCCGCTGGCTATACGTGCTGGAGTGCCGCAGGGCAGTTGCTTGTCCCCTTGCTTCTACGCGGCCTATACCAACGACATTCCGACTACTGGATCGACTACCGGAGTGGCTCGACAAATGGAGGATATCTGTCTACGTGGAGAAAACAGCATCCCTATTTGTCAGCACGCGGTGCAACATGCCGGGCGGTTGAAGTTGGGTGGCCAGGATTTGTCTTTGTGGTCCCCGGTCGTGTACGTCGGTGCAGCATAGAGAGCACCCTGCGGATGGGCGCAGGTTAATCGAATGATCAACCAGGCGAGGGCAGCCCGTGTCTTACTGCGACTAGTGCTCGCATCCGTGCTTCTACTACTCACGAAACTGGGGATATACAAGACTTACATCCGATCACGACTCACTTACGCTGCCCCGGCATGGTACGTGCTCACTTCCAAAAGCCAGAAGAAGCTCCCGCAAGCCCAGCAGAGCCTATCCCTGCGAGTAATCACTGGAGCCGGCCGCTACGTCCGGAACGACGTGATCGCACGAGACCTGCGGATCGAGTCTGTCAGTGAGTTTGTGGCCCGATTGTCTCGAGGCATGTTTAGTGCCTCGGACAAAGGACCGCACGCCCACCTGAGGGACCTGGCCCCTCTAAACGCGCGACCACACGACGGGCGGTCGTACCCGCTTGAACTCGTATCCCGTGTTCCACTAAGCGGAGAAGGGTCCTCAGCCCCGGCAATCAGGACGAGGATCATTCACACACATACATAACCCACATCGCACTTGGACATCATGACACACCCCACCTTACGGCCATATGGCCTCCTCACCTAGGTGCGCAGCAACCCACCACCATCAGTGGGTTGCCCCATCACCGAGGGGATTGCTGCCCCTCGCGTACAGACCCGGGTCACGAGGTTCGCCTCGAAGCCCGCAATCCTCTAAGGCCCCCCCAGGCCAGCGAAGAAGACCCACGCACGCACAGACTGTTATTAGAAATTGAAAAATCCCAATAACACTTTGGTCAGACCCGGGACTCGAAACCGGCACCTCACAACAAAAATTTGAACAATTTTACCACTAGACCATGAGGCAGACATCAAAATGTAATCTTTAAGATTAAGGGCGAGTGTTAAAATCCTATATATATAATATATATAAAAGGGAAAACAGGCTGAAAAGCATGCCTCAAGTCTAAAGAGTCAACAAACGTAACTAACTCTCTTATAAACCATTTTATTTAACAATTTTACCACTAGACCACGAGGCAGACATCAAAATGTAATCTTTAGGATCAAGGGCGAGTGTTAAAATCTATAGACAAAATAGTTATAAAAGGGAAAGCAGGCTAAAAGGCGTTCCTCTAAGTCGAAAGAATCGGTAAACGTAGCCAACTCTCTGTCTCTTTTTTCATTTATTTCTCTCTGCGCAATTCGCATGCGAGATTAGATAGATGAAAGATATTCATGAATTCTTATCCTGCTACATAACACTAACATTGTATAACATGTTACTGTGTACATAATATAGATACATTCCATACAAATATATTTTAGATATATTTTTGCTCATTCATTCATTCATAGGACTTTCCATATTTATATGAAATTTTCATAACTTAGTTAAATTTTAAATAAAGTAACAACAAAATGCTTAATATTATACTTTTTATCCTGCCTTTCTTAAGTAATGACTTTTAACGCACAACCTGACCACGGAAAACAAAATCCGTTTCATCATCATCATCATTATCAGCCCTTATCGGTCCACTACTGGACATAGGCCTCTCTCAATGAACGCCAAAACGGACCAGCTACAGCACGGAGATCGTTTAATTTTACATAATTCTTAGTTAGTCACTGTTTAAGTGCCCATGACGTATATATAAGATTGCAAATGTCCTTTATGGTAAGTAGAGAAAGCCCGTCCGTGTGAATGGAAAGTCTGCAATGAGACTTACCACCTGTCTAATTTTCTTATCCGTGTATTGTACTGTATTATTGCGATACGTGTACTTTATGTGAGATTAGATAGACAAAGATACTAGTTTTTTCTCATCTGCTTTCCTTAGTAACCAACTTAGATACTCAAAAGTCGCTGATGCCTGTGTATTAAATATCTATGATCAATTGTTGTTGACGACTGACGTTAGACGTCAATCGTATGTATTCCGTCAAACGTCAATTCGCAATTGTCGAAGTTATTACTTGTTTGGTTTACAAACAGCTCCATCATTGGCTGAGATCGACTTCACTTAGCAACAAGTGTTGTTGGTTATTGAGTTATTGGCTAGAGCAATGCTTATTTAAGGGCTATTCAATACATTTTACACAGAGTAACGTATACAGACGGTGGTAAATAACTGTAAATCAAATGGGTAGATTATGCCTCTAACATTTACGTGTCCAATCTGATACGTAAGTTTAAAAGACATGGATGGCTTTTGTAGAGCCTGCTTGGCTCAGGTCGATGATTCCTCAAATTTATATCCATATAGTGAAAAAAATAGAAGATTATTCGTATATTCTACAGGATTACAGGTACCTACATTGTTTACCCATATGCATTAACTAGTTAGACAGCATTTGTGTTCTTTTATTCAAAATTTTATATCTTCTATTGCATTTATTTTGATTTTTGTAACTGATGAGCTGACTAGGTCAAACTATGAGTTTCCTAATTAAAGTAAATAGGTTAGCATAAGCTATATTTTACCCTAAAAAATTAACGGTTGAGCTATTGCTTTTTAGGCAAATTGGACGAAAACGACTACGAAGGTAACCCTTGCTCCTCAATACTGGTGTAAATTGAGAGAGGCTTTGCTATTGTATTTTGTGTGGTTTGTGAAGTTCCTTTGGTTCGTTGGGTAAACAGGGAAGATGTTCATCATCCATGACCTAGAAGATGTCCACTGCTGGACATTGGGCTCCCCTAAAAGGTGTCATAACTTACGGTCACACCTGCCTAGCAGTTTCCCTCAACCTTAACGAAGTCCTCAGCCTATGGGTTAGGAGGCCAAGGCCGTCCAACAACTTTTTGATGTGTAGAAAGTGTATGAATGTCTTTGGGGCACCAATAGTCCATCAAAAACCAATAATGTAATGTGTAATAAATGTGTAGTAATTCTTAATAAATGTATTTAATATAAAGTAATCAATTATATTCTATTTTAAAAGGCAGGAGTTGGTTATTTGCTGTCTGATGCTAACACATAGATAAAATAAAATATATAGGTAAAATTCACTTTAATAACCTATGAAGACACAAAAAAAAAATTGAAGCTAAAAGGTTATTAAAATAAGATATATATGAGATATACCTTATAAAAACACTTAAAAGATGCTTTCCGGAGATACATTTTGTTTTCATAAAATTTCTCTAACCCTGGATCTGGACTTTAGCTGTTGAGATCATCAAAAAAATTCATGATTTTCATTTCCAACAGGAAATGTGTCATTAAAAAGATAAATTAATTCTTAACACACTGAATGCATTGGGAATCACCTGTGAATGTATTATACAACCCTATCCCATTTGACTCTTTTTAATTATATAATTTTCCTGTATATTGCAGGTGAAAAGGAATGATAATATAATATTTCAAATATGCAAAGACTGTTATAGTTGTATGAAAAATGCATGTAGTTTTAAGAAAAATAGCAGACATTGCGATAGAAAATTGAGAAGCTATTTTGCTTTGAAAGAAGATGGTGACTCCACTGATTTGAATTCCTATTTAAAAAGCAATGATGAGCATTTAAAATTTAGGTATAACTTTTAGTATAATTTGTATTGTTATACTTGTATGATTGTAATTGTTACACACATTAAACCCTATGTTTGCTGTGAAGAAAAGGCAGTAAATTCATGGGCCTTCTACGTCCATGGGCCCCAGCCCTCATCCCATGGTATGTGGCAGTAATATTGCAAGGAGAATGTTCACTTCTAGCCAAGTCTGGTTGACAAGATATTGAGGACAGTGCATTGTGCTTGAGTTCCCTGTCTAACCCATTCTCTGTTTACTAGTACCTTCTTTGTCCCCTTCTGGATCTTCTACCCCATTTGCTACATTTTCCGAAATGAGAAATGCAAAAATAATGGTAAAAATAAATATAACTAATGAAGCATGTTTACAAAGGAACTAAATAATATAGATTATTTATATTTATATCTTGAAAAATGACAAAAAAAAACTTACACTAAAGTTATAGAAATAATTTGACCGAATTGTATAATCATTTAATGATGATACTTTAAGATGGCTAATAATGGCTTTGTAATTTCCATGATGTTATATTAACATATTAAAGTAGCTAAGGTTATTTATTGATTAATTTGTTTTCAGATTGCCACTGAATATTTGTAGTAGTACTCCTGCAAACCAAAGAAGAGATGATGATAATGGTATTGTTTTTATTTTCAACTATTTTTTCAATTATTTTATCCACTAATTATGAAATGTTCCTATGTAATTCCTGTTTGAGCTCCTTTGGTCAATGTTATTCAGGTGTAACATGTTTGCAAGTATTGAAAGTCAGTTGAAATATTATCAGCTTCTGGCTACAAATGAGGTCTCATCATTTGAATAAACACAACATTACCACCATGGCCTTATTTGGGTATCTCTCACAGTCATAATTTCCATTACTAATTTACCATCCTAGAAAGCATTCATGGATATATTGATTGCCACCATTCTGCTCTACTCTTTTATATTTGGGTCTATAAGCTATAAATCTTTTAGTCGTCTGTTTTATTATTATAATTACTTTTATTTTAGATATATTTTAAAATTAATGTTTAATCAATTTTCAGAATCCACTTGTACAAGTATACAAAATTTTATGACTGACCTTTTACCTCCTGAGGACATACCAGATAATGAGGCAAAGATAATCAGGGAGGTTATCGAAGAGGAGGCAGACATTTTGGAGGATTCACTCGATTCTCACTGGCTTCACGATGATTCGTCTGTGGATACTGATTTTCGCTTAGATTTTAGGTAACATTATTACTAAATTAATTTAATGTTTCATATATTGTATCAGATAGCAAAATTTATGGTATATTTAGCGATAAGTTTTGCCATCTGATTTTAATTTTGCTTTTGATCTGAGTGAGTATTCTTTACTTGTAGAACTAATCGGATTAAATTGGGAATAAATCTAAAGGGGATGAGATACATAAATATTTTATCTGTATTAACAATGTCGTCTTAATGGAATCTGGGCCACAGCGGCCATCTCTACAGGTACTAGCCAACTGAGCAGGACACGACAGTGTAGAAGTGCATTCTCTATTCCCTCACTCTCCTATTCCAATGAGACGACAATCCTACACGACAGGAGAGAATTCGGCAATACATTATCTGTGGAGATGTAGATCTGTTGACACTGTTTAGGTTTCAATAACATTTTAATTTTTTTTTTGCAAATAAAATTCCATGTATAATTCAATGTTGTATTGTTTTATACAATACAATATTGAGTTATGCAAGTTAAAGACACAATTAAGAAATGTTATTTTTATTATAGAACTAAAAAGAACATGCTTGATCTGGGTGACATTCAAACTCCCGTTGTGACACTCTCATATTCACCACATTACCAACAGTCAATCTATTGTCATTTCTGGTCTTCCTTTATTCATTCCTTATTTAGTTAATTCAAAATTCTCTCAAAAACGCAATATGTCTATATAAGAAGCTTCAATCGACTATAAACCTAGATATAAAATCGCGTATCAAGATAGACACAACTCTTAACTAACTAGAATAAGGTCGAAAATTCTATTTAAAAATATTACTAAAGTCTTCTCAAACTTACAATGGGAAGACATGTGGTAAGGACGTTTTTTTATGTGGATTGTGTATCTAGTTGTGCGGTCGATCAAAGGTAATTAGCCATATAATTATTTTAAGTCTGTTGTTTAATGAAGGTTTACAGTTGCAGCCCGTTTGCCACACCGCGTCTGACAAACGATGACCACTGTTACACGCCAGTAAAACGTGACCCGCCCAGTGAACACAAGAGGTATCAAACTCATAAGAAAGTCGAGAAGTTTCTAGACAGCCATTATGGCGTCAAAGACGTGTCTTTGACAAAGTTGCTCGAAAACATTGATAGCCCTTTGAAAGAGATTGATGCATTTGGCGTTGAGCGGACAGGCTCTATAGATTTGAACTTTGATACTTCTCTGAAGAAAGACCAGACATGTAAAGTTTTAAACCTAGATACTGCTCTGAAACAAGGCCAGATTGGTTCTATATATTTAAACCTAGATACTGCTCTGAAAAAAGACCACATTAGTTCTATAGATTTAAACCTAGATACTGCTCTGAAGAAAGGCCAGATCAGCTCTATAGATTTGAACCTAGACACTAAACCGAAAAGCCTGATTTGCTCTGTGGATTTTAATGTAGATATTGAAGAGAAAGGTCAGATTTGCTCTGTGGATTTGAACCTAGATACAGGTATAAAAGAAGGCCAGATTTGCTCAATAGATTTAAATCTAGATAATGCTTTGAAGAAGGACGCTGAATACGTCTATTTAGATCGGATTTTGACACCTACAGGTAATTCATAATTATATTGTAATGTAATACTGCGCTGGCCGCGCAACCGAGTAACGGCATTACTTCTTATGATTACATGCATGCATGCACGTGGCAATGCCAATCTTAAAAAATATTGTGTAGAAATTTATGATAATCTAGGTACCACGACGGGCCATACCACCGCCGTAAAGTGACAGCTTTGTTGCCTGGCCCATTCGGGGTGGGGTGATGGGACGGCAACGCATGCATGGCCAGTTTCACGGAGGTACTACTCCTCCTATACACAATGGCACTACCTCTGCCTAGTCTGCATGATAATAATATCCATGGGCGTACGTAGTCCTTAAAAGGCTCCGATTGCTATTTGCCTTCTTGCAAGGGAAAAAATTCAACAAAAAAGTCAGTTTTATACAACTGCACAAATTAGTGCATTTGATGCACCTAAGTAGGCAAGTGTGTAGATGATAACAGTTCTTGTTTCATCTTAAACGTTAAAAAATCCTGACTGGTTTCAAACTTTAATGTTATCCAGTAATGTAAACTTTTTAAATTTACCTTTTCGTTGCACACTACTGCGTTTCACGGAATCATAGTTGTGAGCCGTAACTTTAAAATGTTAGGTCCTTACATATGAAATTGGCATTTTTCGTACTGGCCACTTTAATCGCGAAATCTCCTCTTTAGTAAGTAAATATAACTTTTCCTTTATAAGGAAAGGAAAAAAATCAAGTTTGTACAGCTATTTACTCATATATTTGTGCTTCGATGGCCATCGTTCATTTGTTTTTCTTTTCTTATGTTTTTTTTGTTTTTGTCACTCTTTTTACAAAATGGAAAACTTAAAACATCCCATTGTTGTGCATGCACTAGTGCTGCGGAAATGACTCGAAGGATGAATGATGTGTATGGCGGTCGTGTTGCAAAAGAAAACGCAGCTCGTTTTTGGATCCAACGTTTTCGTTCTGGAAATTTGGACCTGCAGAACAAGTCTCGTGGACGACCTGAGACTCAAGTTGATAATGAAAAGAAGAAAACCGTCAAACGCGCGTCGATTGCGTTACATTACTAAACCGGCACCACAATGAAGGTATCTTAAACCGAATCCGACCGGAACAAAATTACAGTTTCCTCAAATCTTTCCACACTATTACGGCTGATGTCTACTGTCCGCAACTGCAGACCATGATGGAAAAGCTAGCGGCTAAACAACCTAGGTGGGTCAATCGTTCCACACCACTGCTGCTTCACGACATCGCTAGACAACACACTACGCAACAGACGGCCACCGAATTAGAAGAGCTTCAATTGGAAAGTTTAAGATATCCTCCGTACTCCCCGGACCTTGCTCCAAAAGATTATCATTTTTTTCGAAATTTGGATAACCTTGTGCAAGGGAAGAAAATCAACTTTCGAAATTTGGTTAACTTCTTGCAAGGGAAAAAATTCAACTCCAATGGGGCAGTAAAAATCGCCTTCAAAGATTTTATTCATTCTCGTCCGAGTGGTTTTTTTTTAGTAAACTACCTGAACTACTGAGATGGCAAAAGTGCATTGAAAATAATTGTTCATACTTTGATTTAAAAATATTCGAGTTTTTGTTCCTCCCGTACAAAACGCCAATTTTATAACATTATTATGTAATTATTTTTATGGATTATATATTTTTATGGTCGCGTAATATAATTTAGATTTCTATATTAACATATGAAGAAAGCCCTAGCCGCACAAAAGCTTTTTAGTACGCGTCACAAAGAGTAATCGTGCGGACGGGCCCCAAGACTTATTACACAAAACAATCAGGGAGAATAAACTTATTCCCAAAAAATAATTTTTATATAACTGAATGTTATTTTTAATTTTATTAATAATTAAAATGCTTTGAATGTTTTCTGATTCCACTGTAAAAACATAAACAAATACATTGCCACAGAAGGAAACATATACATTAAAGAAAATTTTAAAGAATATTAACAAGTAGAATATTTAATAATTTATATTTTGCAGTAAGAGATGATATATCCGAGCCCTCCACCCCGCTCATCGCGAATATTCTCTTCGGTGAAAAAGATGAAGACCTTGATGATAAGGAGAATGAAAAACAGATGGAAAATGATATTGATGTTATTGAGGAATTTCTAAATGTAGAAAAGGATGTATATAAAACAGAGGAAATAACAGAATATATAGAAGTAAAGACTGATGGCACAGTAGAAGTAGAAAAAATAATAGAGAAGGAGCAGAACATAGACATATCACAAGAGAATAAGTTCTGTATAACTAACTTCTACTGCAACATGTGTAACAAGCAATTCGGACATTTGAAAGGTCTGAAGATCCACAGCAACAAATATCACAAAATGAAAATAGATTTTAAGCCGAAGAAGAAAAACGCCCGCAGGAAAATGGTTTGTGATATATGCGGAAAGATATTTCACACTCCTAGGTGTCTAATAGGCCACTTAGAAAATCATAATGTAAGTAAAACTACTCTTTAGCTTGTAAGCTATAACTTATAAGTAATATATTCAAAATATCACAAAATTATATTTTTTTTATTATTTGGCTTGTGTGAGGAGGACGGCCTCCTCACCCACCCTCTGGTTGATTTGCGCTATGAAATCGGCAAGAAGCCGTGATCATGATTGCTTTATTATTATTAGCGCTGTTTAAAGTCGCGTTTACATTATTTCTACAGTAATCTAAGCTCGCAGCTTACGGATACGTAAGCCCTCTTCGAGTGAAGGTTCTTTTGTCAGATCCTTCGAATGATAAGTGGTGGGGCTAGCTGTGTTTGTATACGACTGAATAACTAGCCACAACTCGCGCGCGGTAGGCGTGACTCGGTTCCGCATTTGCACCCCCGATACCGTATTTCCTACTTCTGCGCAATAACGTTCAGCGTTATACTTGTGCCGAGACCTATAATAGTTTTATAAAGTTCTAATGAACGTATCTGAAACTTGCTTTTTTTTTGTTGACGCGGGGAAACGCATTTACGCACCTTCACCGGCCCTGGGTGGGGTCCAGTGGTGTGTGGGACTCGTCCCACCGTGTGGAGTGCCGAATACCCACAAAAACCTCCGCGAATGCCATCAGTGTCGTCCTTGGGAGGTGCCCCAATCATCAGGGCACCTCGACGGCTAGTCGGCCCCCTAAGGGACCAACTCCACCCCAACTAAACCAACTAAACCAAACAAAGTAAGCCCCACTGCCACGACACGGCTTGAACCATGGTGAGGATCTGAAACCTGCCTAAACTAAGCAGGTGTAACCCTGAAGTGGATTGCGTCGGTAATAATAGCTCAACAGACCTTATAAGGACTATATTCAAGGAGTGAATAAGTGTAATTACAAAAAATATTTATTAATTCCTATAAACGCGAAAAAAGTGGTTAAAAGTTGCGATGGTGTTACGCCTGAGCGGTTACCGTTTCACTCGCTTTGACTAATATTGTATCATACCTTGTTTCTTAAAGAGTCCCTCTTCTCAAAAAAAAAAAAAAAAAACAAATTATTATGTTCGTTAAATCGTTAATATTTACAATGGTTCTGACTTTTAGAAACCGAAGTCGTTCAGCTGCAAGTACTGCCCGCTGCAGTTCAGCAGCCAGATGCGCGTCAACATGCACGTCACCACGCACACGGGCGTGCCGCTCGAGAGTACTAAGGAAATGGTATGTAATGGTCATATTCTTCGTGATGTATATCATTTTTATCTACAAAAACACATTTTTAAGTTTAAATGCTTAGGCCCACGACTTTGTTTGCGTAATGTCCATCATCATTATCTTTATCAGCCCTCACCGGTCCACTGCTGGACATACGCCTCTCTCAATGAACGCCAAGACGGCCGACCTCCTGCTACTCTCATCCATCCCGGACCAGCTACTGCACGGAGATCGTCATCCATGCGTTTCTATATAAAAACAAACTCTTTCAAACCTATTGTTTTTTACCTATTGTTATTGGAGGAGAGCAGTTTTATCGGTTATAAGACATGTCGGGCGACGGTTTACATAAGATTGTGGTCGATAGGGCGACATTACCCCCCCCCCCTCCTTTCCCGCAGATGGGAATGGTGCATCCCAATAGTTATTTAAGATTAGCTAAAGTAACTGTATCTATTTAAAAAAGCCTACGTGTTATGCCAGATCGATATTTGTGTAAAATGTCGTCCAAAACCATTTGGTAATTCTTGCACAATCGAGTAACAATCCAAACATTCGCATTTGTAATATTAGTGGGGTGCACATTTCAGAAGCACGTGTGCACGGTGTGCGGCAAGTCGTTCGCGTCGGCGTCGAACTACCGTACGCATGTGCGACGACACGACAAGTCGTTCCGACACGCGTGCGAGGAGTGCGGCATGAGCTTCTACAGGACCTCCGACCTCAACACGCATATGCGGTAGTATTTTTTTTATAATTTGTTGAGATAATAAAAATTACACTGTTATTATATGTACCTTGTTTCTAATTCTATGAATATACAATAAAAAAATATATATACAAAAAGAATATATTTATTAAAATTCATATTATGTATAGCATATGACGTCACGATTTGGTCTGTCCGTTCCGTCGAAGCGGACGCCATGACACCGATATGCGTTTTGGCTCTCCGTTATAAAGTTGTTTGTAGACAATGAAATATTTTACATTAATAGTATTTTTTTTTTACTGAAATAATGTTATTTTGTGAAATTGTAGTCGTGTGTTACATTCATAATCATCATCACTATCAGCCCTTATCGGTCCACTGCTGCACATAGGCCTCTCGTAATGAACGCCAAGACGACCGACCTCCTGCTATTCGCGTCCATCCCGGACCGGCTACTGCACGGAGATCGTCTCCCCACCTGCCGAACGGTCGCACAACACTGTGTTACGTAACAATATAACATTTCAAAATCTGTTCTCTTGTCTTTTAATAACAGGGTATGTGTTCATACTCTTAGTTGGCACGGCCGGGAGGTACCTCGCTCACATGGTACCGTCGTAATGTGGCATCTTCGGTGTCGTGTTTCGTGCGGTTTGCGAGCAGCCGGTGGCCCATTGGGGGAGGGGGAGGGCAACGCATCGGTCTAGTAATAATGCGGATGTTCATGGGCGTCGGTAGTCGTAAAAAGGCACCGTTTTCTCGTTTGCCCCCCCTATTCTATATAAAAAAAGTTAAGTCCTGTTATGACGTTATCACAAGATCGTCCGTAAATCAACTTTAAAGGCAACCAGTTTGTTTCTAATTTGTTTCACGAACAACCGCGATACATTCCAGGCGGCACACGGGGGCGCGGCCATTCCCCTGCTCGCTGTGCCTGAAGACGTTCTCCCGCTCCGACGTCCTCAACAGGCACATGAAACGGCACACAGGTACACTTAGGCACGGCCCACATCATGCTAGCCACCTCAGACCACTTCTTAAGAGGTCTGCGTTGCGGCTGAACCGTCCCGGCACGACGGGAGAGGTACCTGTCTCATGGTACCGTCGTGGAGTGACAGCAGTCGCGTTTCGTGCGTTTGTGAGTAACCGGTGGCCCATTGTAGGGAACGAGGAGGTAACACATCTACAAAATATATACTGTCGACCAAGTATTTACAATAACTTATTTTAGAACTTAGATCTATGCACAGGCACAAAAATGTGGTCTTACCGCTGCAAGCGGTCTCTTCCATCTTCTAGACACCCATCTTCCAGACACTAATTTACCTTGTCAAGAAAAAAACTCCATTGGGCGCCTAAAGTAAGTTTAGTACAATTAGTGTAAAGTGTAAGAAATGTTTATGACATTCTTGTAGCGCATTAGTGGGGAGTGCGCACGTTTACATAACAACTATCCGGATGTCTATGTCCGTCTCTGGTCATTAAAAGACTCCGACCAGTTACCCGTTTGCGCTAAAAAGTAATATTTTTCAGGCGAACGCCCGTTTCCCTGCAACTTCTGTAGCAAGCAGTTCGCCAATGGCTCCGAGCTGAAGGCGCATCAGAAAAACAACCAAACGTGTATCAAGCTGCAGGCGAGCGCCGCGGGGGACAGAGATCATGTGGTGGAGTGTCTAGTGCTTGGGGTCTAGGCAACTGCAAGAAGATACGGAGATACTTCCTTCTCTGAAGTTGGTTAAAATTGCCCTTCGCCAATCATCAGTTAAACAGCGGAGAGAACGATGCTCAAAATCCGTTAGACCATTCAGACAACCCGCATGGTACCTGCATGGTACCTGCATGGTTCTGACATGCAGGGAACACAGATGTCTACATACATACGGTCTGCTGACATTGCCCTAATTGAGACGCAGACGTGTAAGGGAAGTGCAGCATAAAAATTATTCTTTTTTAGGTGACAGGTTCATATTGTCATGAATTGGCATATCATTTTAGATACGTATAAAATGATAGTTGACTAATATATAATGAATACGTGGTATTAAATGTATAATATTAAAGAGGGAATCAAGAATTGTTGATTTTCGCGCACGAGGTGTTCCGCGCCATCTATAAAAAATCGGGAAAAGACACGTTTGTTGTATGGGTTCCATATATAATTATTGTGTCATGTTTTTTATACCGTTGTTATACCGCGAACAGAAACATGTCATATGTGAAAATTTCAACTGTAGCTATCACGGTTATTGAGATACAGACTGGTTACAGAGAGACACAGGAGTCTTAATAAGAGGGTTCCGTTTTTTACCCCTTGGGTACGGACTCCCGACAAAAGTGATTTTTTTTCCTGTCCTAATGCAGCTAAAGATTTCATTTATAAAATTATACGGTTTCGTACACAAGCCGATTTAGAGCCCTCTCACGCTTAGTAACTATTTATTGGTGTAGTAAAATTAAAAGCGATGAATCGTTATTATATTGTTCCACATAAAAACCAATGAGATGGCGAAATAACAGTCCATAGTGTAAGAGGAGCCTGAACACATGCGTTCGCTATAATGTCTTTACCGAAGATATGCCAGTATAACCTTATGACATCCCTGATCAAAATATCGTACCTTTCATACATTGCTATATGATTTATAAATTTATCATGTCAAGTCTTCGTAACCGGCGTGTTGTATAAAGAGAGTAGTGAACCTCATTCATTACTCTTTTCATACAACACGCCGGTTGTCTTCATACAAGGAGGCACGGCAGGTATGTGAAAGTCGTGATGTGTGGCGCTCTGTTCCCTTTGTCACCCCATTAGGGAGCTGGCGTGAAGATATGTTGTAGATTTATCAAACAATCTTAAGGCTTACATCATGCGCAAAAAAAAAGAGTTAATTTAGTTGTTGATGAAATTTGTGAAATAAATATTTTCAAAATGGTTTGTTATTTATTCATTAAAGTTTGATTTTCCTTCCATGTTCATTGGAACGCCTGGCGATTTTTAAAATGTAGTATCATTGCTGAATTGCCAAATGGGGCAGGCGTGACCGGGAACTTCACGCTACCAGATAGCATGTGACCTTGCGTGCAATTCTGAATTTCAGTGGTCCATCAGGGGGATGAGGTTTCTCTTCTGGTTTTGTGATTTTGAGCGTTGATCAGGTCTTTGCTCCCTTGCAATAGGAAAAAGATTTAGAAGTGGTATTGCATTTGCAGCTAACACCATACCACACAAGCAGTAACACCATTCGCTCGCATAATTTGTTGCTACTACCTTTGTGGTTTCCAAATGTGGTCTGGCTGGCTATCATGACGATCCTGTTCGGCATGTTCGTAGCAACTAAGTTGTACAGCCCTCTACAAGAAAAACGTGTAACGACCATATGGATAATATAGAGTAAGGAAGCCGCAGACAGGCCTGTGACTGCAACTGTTCGTGTCGTTTGACGGATTCAATGCGGCACCACTTTGGACAAATTTTGCGCCTGGCGGCGAACAAATTCTACATGACACCACTGTGGTGCTTAACGCCAGGGATTTTGAAGGCACCACTAAGCTACCCTCCGCCATGAATTGCAACTTATCGTTATCTTTCCTGATTCCACGAGTTGTATGTTAAGTTTTCACCCAAAAACGTGAACGGTTTTAACTTTTGGATTATTGTGTTATAAAAGTGGCGATCCACGTGTAATAACGGAAATGGAAGGTAAGTGTATTATTTCTGTCAGGTGTTTAAATTTAACATTGTTGTTTTTTCACTAATTATTTGTTTTGTTACTATATATTGAAAGATGAACATTCGTGACAGGCACACCAGTCCTTTTCTATGCTTTCTGTTACATTAAAATTCATGATAGATTGTTTATATAATATAAAATATCCCTAATTACACAATTTACTCACGTATTCAACAAAAGAACATGTACTCCTTTGCAAAACAGCATAGGTAATTATTTTATTTTTGAAAATGTTTCCAAACCCCGAAATGTGCGAAATCACACTGAATCCTGAAACTGACATCCTAGGAAGTATCTGACAAAAAATGAAACTTTTGTTTAGAGAACAACTTCGATAAACGCCAATTTATTCGGGTTTCATGGGTTCAAAATATGTCACCTCTCGGGTGCCACACGCCATGCACCAAAGATATCCACTGTGACGCGACAACGAGTCATCCGCACGGAATCGGTGGAGCAGAAAGATTAGAGTGAATTTGTCTAAGTCACGG
>JAFELO010000924.1:20623-51221 GCA_017140195.1 Eumaeus atala | reverse complement strand
TTGTTATTTATTGTTTTTATAAATACCTCCTAATAACCTACTGTGTGATTTATAACTTTCAGTTTGTGATATTGTATTGAAGTTAATATTCACCTAAATCTACGGCTTAACTTGAAAACGATGCATAACCATAACAAATGTTAATTTAATATCGTAGTATTAATTAAAGATATGCCATGTTTAAAGTTAAGCCGTATGAAAAACAAATTTAATCAGGCCAACATAATTCGATTGTTCGCAGCAAACGCTAGTTTCTCCAAAAGCTGGGGCGCTAGTGTGCTCCCATGTTTGCAATTTTCTACTGTGAAGTAGTTTTTTTCCGTAGGATGTGTTCTGTGGTTATCATCTCATCTCGCATGTTAATGCAGAGAAAAACATGAAGAGACACACACACATTTGCTTTCTCTAACGACTTAGACGAACTCACTTTAGGCTGTCGTCCCTACTATCTTCTATATTATCTCTTTGATAGTCACGTGCGTCTGGACCAGTTGGTGTGATAATTAAAATGACAATATCGTGTTTTCAATTTTATTAAACTATTCTGTACAAAAACATTTTACAATGTAAATATATGAGACAACATTAGTACCTCATTTAGTAAAAAAAATCACAGACACCAAAAGGCTTACAGAAGTCCCCACTCATTGGTTTTGTCTATACAAGTGTAGTCTATGAATATTCTGTTATAGCCATGTTTTCTTATTGTCAACATTAATGAAATACACTATATTCATATCATTCACATAAAAAATGCATTCGGTATTATAATTGGAATTTCGAACTTGATTATTTATCAAATTTTGAATATCAAAATATTAGTATGTTTGCCCTCCATGTGTTCTAGGAAAACACAACCAAGGATGTTTATTTTTTTTTGTATGTAAGGACATAAGTGGGTTACCTCCTCTATAACAAAAAAAAAATGATCAACATGCCAAACTCACTCAACACACGGATAAACGTTAATTTGTCAATCCATAAATATCCCATACATAGTATCTTTTTAGAAATAAAGCATATTTAAACAACCAACAGGTCTCATTTACTTTAAAAGAAAAGAAATATAATCAACCCATTTTAAAAATAATTAAATAAAAACTATGACTAAACAAGACAACATCCTGTTTCATTATAGCTTTAGACTACTTAAAATAATTCTAAAATTAAATAAAGATTAATTTAATTAGAAAATATATTTACATTGTGATGGAGTGATAATCTTACATTAATTTCATGGAAGAATATAAAAACTAATATTCCTGAACCAGGTGCAAATTTCATCAATTGTTACCTCTCATTCTATCTTGTAGAATGCTACAGGAAGGTATATTATTGCATGTAGAGTTATACATACAAGTAGATGTG
The DNA here is from genome assembly GCA_017140195.1 of Eumaeus atala. Classification (NCBI taxonomy): domain Eukaryota; kingdom Metazoa; phylum Arthropoda; class Insecta; order Lepidoptera; family Lycaenidae; genus Eumaeus; species Eumaeus atala. Next base: position 49,853 of record JAFELO010000924.1, on the reverse strand, counting down.
TGGCATGGCATCTCAACCCAACACATATGCAGCATTGTACAAAATATTGACTGGAGGAACTTAGTTGTGGAAATCTGTTGCTGGCTCACAGGCAACAAGGACAAAACACTATCTGAGTTTCCTACAAGCAAGCACATTTCCTATAAGCCTTAATATTAAACCTAAGTTTAACAGTAACATATCTCTTTACAATGTCTCAGGTGATTGTTGTCAAGTATCCACATCCTAGAAAAATATAATAGGAAGATAAAATGTATATTAGTTAATATAGTGCCTTGATTAAGAAATGTGTTTCTTAGTCTCTCCTAGACTACTGTCTTAAAGTAGCAAAAAAAAGATACAGCTTTAAGCTAGTTTTCAGCCCATAAATCCAAGCTATGTTTTGCTGCCTACTGAAAACTTTTTATCCGCCAATGAGATTATATTAATAAAGTAGCTGTAGATAACTGTGAAGGATATTACATGTATGTATGTATAAAACTCTGTTACATACGGTATGGCGATATCATTCGTCAGGTACACATACAGAAAAAAAAATCAATCATGATTTTAGGAACGAAACCTTCCATCGGGCAATAAATACTTTATTTTTACAATAACATGGATTTATTGATTTGAGTTTGTATTCTAAAATACAGAGAGAAAATGTTTTATTGTTTACTACACACCACTAATAAAAAAATTGTGTTAGACACCTATCTGTATTGTGGACCTACATATAGCCTAAATGTGCCACCTAAGGATAAATGAAGATTCATGTGCAAAAATATATCAAATGGCGGGATGCTTCACGTTATCCATTCCAGTGCCAATAGGTCATTGATTTTATCATATTAGTATAATAAATGATTACAGCCGACTTGACAGTTGCTTAGAATTAGCTTAAGGGTTTGTAAATTGCTTAGAGATTTTTATATCAATGGCCACATTTGTTTAGTGTTTCTTGTCGAAGCGAAAGGAAACTGCAGTCTCCTGTTGCATCTCAATCCCTATCCTGTTGCAATTCAATGTTAGTAATTATAAATGTTACATTGTCTGTGCTCATTGGGACATAATGATTTCTTCACAGACCATATCTGAGCCTCAGTATTACCGACTCAGTAGTGTGCAATAGCTCTATAAAAATTTAACAATGCAAAATTATATATAGCTGTTTTCAATGTTCTATTTATAGATGGATTTGGCTACTGGAAATAGAATTTTAACATATTTTGTGTGGAACTTATGTCAAAATTCCATCACTAGTACCAAAATCCATAAATATATTAAAAATAGCAGTGTTTTTATTTTCACTAGTTTTTAAGTTGGGAAGTATAAATATAGTAAACAGAAATACTTCCGACTTTGCTAACCCGGTTTAGGCTAACCTGAAGTTATGTGATTTGCAAATGTTAAACTAACTCTTTAACAGTAGTAACAAATTGTATGCTTCAACTTACATGGATAGAGCTAAGCCGCACCAATCATATAACTATATTCTTAAATCTAAAATCCTCTAGAATTACAATCTCTATTTTTGAGTGAATAGTTGGTCCTTCACATTATGCTTTAGCTCCAGAAATGTTATAATGACAGCAATAACATATTTTAACATGAATTATAAAATACCATTTTGTATTGAAAAAAGAATTTAAACATATATATATTTTTGAATTATATCAGTCTTTTTAACTGTATTACCATTTTGCAATATAGTTACATTAAGCATTACTATGAACTGTCTTGTTAATGTTCTGTTAATTACTACTTGATTCTGATTGTTACAATCAAAATGAACATATACAATGCAATAAAATCGGACTACTGGAGCATAGCCTATCCACAAACTATAAGTACTTTACATAGTGAAAAATTTATGTGTAAGTCACACAGTTGCTAAGTTCAGTTAATTTTTTTATCAGATGGGACTTATTTATTTCCAATAATCGATTTTTCTTTTCCCTTATTAGTCTTTATGGACCACTCCCATCAGTAGATCCATTGGTCTACTATTAGATTAAAAGTGTGTATCAACTAATTGCATAATTATTTTTTTAAATATTGAATTTCGCTTTTTGCTACATAGATGACAATGGTCATGAGAGTTTAAATCATGTATGAAATTAATTTCTTGTATGAATATAAATATAATAGCAAAATGTATTTATTAATTTGTATATTCATAGTTCAGACCCCAAATTACCAACTTAACAAAAATTATATTATCCATAAATATTATAAATAACATATGCAAAAGACAAAGTGTTAAACTATTATGTTCAATTTCTGGATCTTTTTTCACCTCTTATTTTCCCATAAGTGATCACTGAACACATTTTATAGCAGGCTTCTGCTTCAAGTCTTCATAATGTATGTGCTAATAACAGTTCCCAATTAAAGACTACTTCCTTTCCTAAACATGATACTTTGCCATGTCACTATTGCCTAATCACTACACTAACTGCAGCACCTCACGATTTTAACAACTTGTTCAAATAACACAGTAGAGTCTTCAACTAAGACTTCTGCCCTTTAGGGCGATTACTGACACTTTTGTCAGCAAGCTGCATGTGCATCATGGAGTTCTCCTTGCGAAGTTCTGTGAGTTCTTGATTTAATCTCAGAATTTCTACAACAAGTTTATCATTATCAACCTCCATTTTTTCGAGCCTGAAAACAAGTAAAAAGATGTTCATTAAAACTATGATACTGTATCTAGAAAAGTTTACGCCTTTCATGTTTTTAATAGTGCAAAGAAGTTTCTTTTTTAAACACTGCCTCATAGGAATCTCCTTACTATACTACTTGATTGTTAAATCACTTCTATTTTTCCAAAAAGTTGTTTAGGACATACTCAATACAGCATTAGAAACCAATTTATACAGCTGATTTATATGAGGGATAGCCAACCTGTCAATTGCAATCAATTGGTTTAATACAGCTCACCAAAGAATCTATCACATAAAGGCAAAAACATTGCAATTAATATACGCCATTATTGCCCAAGGTTTATGTAGACAAAATGACAATTTCAGCCTGAATTGAGTAGGGCACCCATGGTCTATATTCAAGTAACACTAGATTTTGGTTGTTAAAATTATGATTATTTAATAAATGGAAGATTGAAGATTTCTTCAATATTAAATATAGCAAAAATCAAAAACTAACTTCAACATAATAAGAAAACAAACAACAACAACACATCTTCACACAGCTCCCTAATGAGTAATAAAATATTCAACAGTTTTAGGCTATATCATTAAGAGCGTACATACTTTTTTTGTCGGTCTGTGAGGTCTGTAATATAATCACATGCCTTCGCCAATATTCCACCTTTACTGGCAGTGTCTGGGAGGCCAGAATTTGGAACCAGCGCAGCTAGTTTTGTGATCCAACTGTTTATTTTGTCTCTTCTTCGTCTTTCCACTTCATTGTGTGTAGCTCTTCTTTTATCATCTCTCTGTAATAATATCATAGAATATTTTACATTTGCGATACACATACAATTTCATGACTTCTGTTATGTTTAACAAATTTGCCCCTCAGTATTTTGATCAGATTTAAAAGATCTGGTCTTTGATAATAGCAATTAAAATTCGTGATAATACACAGTGTATGTACTTAGTGAAAGTAACACTTATTATTCTATTGTAATATTATTTCTGTCTTATACAGTGGTGAGCCTGACAAAGTCCTAATTATAATCTCAAAATAGGTTTATGAGATTTAACAAGTTTATCTAGCAATCCTGGGTCAGAGTTTGAGGTGTTATACTCCTGGATCCTCTGAAGCAGAGGTTCCCAAACTTCCATTTCAAAACCCACCTAAGGCTGTCTTTGGAAAAAGTTCCAATCCTTACTTTGTTAATTGGTAATTCACACCTAATACCTATATAATTATGTGGTGCATATTAATTATTGCTTAAATAACAATAAACAATAACAGATCACTTCATATAGCTGACGATCCTGTGTTCTTAACATAGGATACCTGTTATACATTGCGATAATTTTGCATCACCTTTTTTTCATCATCACCAGTTTTACCTTTTTAGCCGTTACAGCTTTTCTTTGCAGTGGCTGTCGTTTGATAACTTTCTTTGGTGAGTTGTTTGTACTAAAGATATCTTCGGAATTGCTTATTACATAGAACTCTCCACTAGGCATGACTGTAAGAAACAAATAATTAGAAATATTATTGGACATATTACAAAAAATGAATAGTGTTTTAAAGTACTATTATAAACAAAGTAACTGTTGATGACGGTTATCACTTGAGAGAGATACCTCTGGTCATGCTGGCCCTATTCCGCTGCTATTCAGCATGGAGTGCCATGCCAGGGTAGTGACCCTATTACTGCAGAATAATATTAAACTTAAAAGGTTGCCAACATTTATATTTGGTAACAACAAACAACAAGATAACTTAAAGCACCACACCTCAAGAGTGAAGAAGTGAATCACAACAACATATCTTCCTGCCATATCCCTTACGGGATAGGCAGACATGGCAAGCCTGGTCTATTACGCCACAATCTTTTCAGGTTCATTTCAATTCCTCCATGTGTCTGTGGACTCATCACACCATACCAGCCTAGTCCTGTGGTAAGTACCATAAGGACTTATGTTACAGGTACTAGACAACGGACAATATATTTAACATTTTTAACTGACCCATCAGTCGTCAAAATGAACTAAATTTATACAATAAAATGAGAAACTCACCATGAGATGGTGAATGTGAAGACATGCTGCTCGGCTCTTCACTTTTCATTTGCACAAGTTTGTAGGTTACTGCACCAGCTGCAAGAAGTCATGGTTATCATTACATCATACTTAATCCTGCCATATCTTTTCATAACATAGGCTCATAAGATATATCCTGTTATATATTTATAATATCCTATCCTATTGGTTATAATGTAGCAATACATCCTAACTATACAATCATTTAACCAGAAAATCTCATTATTAACTTCATAAAACCAAAGCAAATAAATTTTCTGTAATTCTTATAAATAAACTACACATTGGTGTATTTTATGTCAGAAAAGCCTTTTTCTTATGCCATTCTAATGACAGTGGTCTGTCAAGTTAGGCTAAGCTAATTAAGAGGGTCCTTATTCCTTTTTCTGTAAGATTTTGCCTATGCTCATGATGTGAGATATCCCTCGGGATAAATTGTATTTATAACAGATTTTCAATTAATATAATCTACATATTATTAAACTTTTGAAGACTTATATTTGCATACTCCATAATAAAACATAACATTACAATTTATACTATGATTATATTTTGAATATTAGATATTAAAATATTTAAATATATTTTGTATAAATCAGATGAGAACTACATTGTGAATTGTAAAAGATCAACCAATTTTTAAGACTTTTTAGGACAGTAGGTTGTGGACCTCAATATAATTAATAAAACGAAAAGATTCCTAATGCATATAGTAAACTTCATGGAATTAATTGTCATTATTTTCAGAAAATATGTGCATCTCATGATACCAATAGAAACTCGCAATGGCCAAAGATCAAAGACTCCTCTTGCATCAGCTGTATAGACACATAGTGTTTGTGTGGTCCAAGTAGCTGTATAGTAATAATTTCAAAGACAATTCAGTCAATTTGAAGTACCTCTTTTTTACAAATTTGGAATTAGAATTGAGAGTACTCAATTCTTAATCAAAGTCAGTAGTAGCTAGTAATTTACCACATTAGATAACTGGAGTCAAGTTGTGTTGTTGTATAAGTGAGCAAATTTTGCTTCCTAAAATGATATGTTTGTTTAGTTCTTAGTCCCAAGCCATAATATCTTGTACTACCATCCACCACTACATGATTTTAGATTTTATAAGAAAAGGGAAAATTTATTTCTTTTTGTTTACATATTTAAATATGTACTTACATATATCTTTAAAACTGTATGATGACGCAGTGTCTTCATTAGTGTCCAGATATGAGTTGGACACTAATTGTGTCCTTTCACATTCACTGCTCTCTGTAATAAGTATAATTTAATTTGTACGTTAATAACGTAATTAAATAAAACATTAGTGAATTATTTAGAAGTCTGGCAAAATATTGTGACGATAATTAAACTAAAATATGCTTCTTCATTATATGTTTACAAATTAAACATTAAGACGAAGTTTTCTCTGTAATATAATTTTATTTAACCTATAATACTACAAAAGAAAATAATCTTACCAAAAGAGCCTTCATCCACCATGCCAAGATATTCACTATCTGCACTGTAAATTAAGATAATGTCTCAAAATTCGTAAAACTGTTAATATTATTATAGTTGGCAGTGATTAGCGAAAAAGAAAAACTAAATCTTGACCTTCAGTTGCAATTAGAAAGAATATAATTATGTAATCTCCCTTAGTGAATTAATCGAATACCATTTATCGGTAATAATGTTTACCTGTTTTCGAGAGAATTTTCGTGAATGTCCAAATCCACTTCTACTTTAGCCATTGTAATTTATTTTGAATTTTCTGTATCTTGATCACGGGGACAAAATAATGGTCATGTGACAGTCCATAGACAATCAAAATTAAAATAATTTTTCATCAATATTTCGATACTGGAAAAAACACAGTTTAGCCTTTGTTTTTTTTAAATTAGAGATACTTATAATCTATAATTGGGCTAACTTGAGGATATATTTTATTACTTTTTTGAATTAAATCAATAAGTGAAGAATGAACGAATATTTATAACAGACAATCAGGAACAAAATATGATGAACTAACGATGTATTAAAATCAAAAATCGAAAAATATATTTTTGGGGCTATATTTGGCGAGCTCTCAAATACGAGGATTAGGTCCGCATAAATAGTAATGCATTCTCAGCTTCGTTTTCTATTATGCAAGATGGTCACCCGTCGTCATATAATAACTGCCTATGACATCCATTCTCTATCTATCTCATCTCTATGCATGTAACTGTCTATGACATCTCTCCTATCTATAACATCTCTATGCGTTTCTAGCTGGATTACCTTACATTCTTCTTGTAGTTGGTAGTGCTGGTTTATTTTCCTTCATTTTGTAGTTGGTATTGTCCGACATCTGCTGTCATTCTGTAGGTATAAAAAAATGTTGTGTAGTTTCTCTAGGTAAGAAGAGGCAATGATACGTGTTGTGATATTTAGTGTTATCTATGTAAAAAAAATTCCCCAATAAAAATATATTAATAATATATTTGGTCTCCCTTTTTATCTCAGCTTCTCTTTATGAAAAAAATCATATTGAATTCTATTTACTTTCGATATTTTAATCGAGTAATTTAGTTCTATAATTTGCTTACTAAATTATAATATTAATGCAGGTATGTTTGACGCAACAAAATATTCTAAAAGATTATATCTTAGAAATATAGAATATACTTCATTCTACTTGCTAAAAGGGAAAATAGAGAAACGCAATCATGGAACACAGTACTGTTCATGTCTTTCCTACTCTATGATCTATCATATCTCTATGGTAACTGTTAACTTCCAATGAACTGAAACCGACTGTCAATTTTAAACTGTATAGTAAAGTACAAAGGGGAATAATATTGATATCACAATATTTTTTTCTTCAAAATAATATAATTATTTTTATCAATTTCTACTCTTACTCATTATGCAGGCATATGTGTAGAGATAATACAGATAGAGAAGTGAAGCCATAGGCAGGCTTATGACGGCGTGTGTCCGTGTTGGTTAACAAAGAAGGAAGGTGAGAATGATGGATGGAATTGAAAGTGGCTAGCCGTAATGTTATACAAAACGAGTACGATATCTATATTAACGACAACTAATATTAACCAACGTACTTGCTGATCAAACAAAAAAAAAAGTTCTATCTGTACTTGGGGCTGTGACATGATGTGCTAAGTATGGTAGGTGAGTGTATTTGTAATTTATAGGGTACACGTACGTTTATTTTTGTAAGCAGGTATGGAGAGTTTGGATTGAGCAATTTTGACTAATCGAATAATATCCGGCAGTTTACGTTTCTCTTCTAGAGATAGAAAAGAATGTTTCATATAACAATTTATTTAATCTATACTTATGCCAACCTCTTTGTTGTCTTGTCCACGGTAGTTTTGACTTTATTCGCCTTGTCTTTGGTTTCGATATTGTTTTAATTGATGAAGTACATACATATTTATTAGTTATATTGTAGTAGACTAATGACGCAAGTAGGTATGTGGGTAGATAACAAAATCTAGAGAGATGCCGTTTCAAATATATTTTTGTGCACTAGATATAATTTTTTTTTTGAAAAAAATGCAACGAGGCTCAGAAGGCGTAAAATGCAGGAATCCGCATAAATCTCAGAGCTATATTTTAAAAGAAAATTCACTATTCAATTATTTTTCCTTTTGTTGTATTGGGCAATAAAAACTATATACCATCTTCCTTTTCATTTTACATTAACGAAACACTATTTTATTTAGATTATAACCACAGAAACGCGTGGCCGCTAGTGGTCTTAAAAAAATAAATTTATCATCTAAGGGATAAAACTATGAATGTTCAATGCCTAATTAGGACAGAGTGAGTTAGATATCTGGAAGAGGTAGTGCCATGCTGCATAAGAGTAGGCAGTGCATCGTACATCACACTACATTCTCCTATACAACGGAATTGGGCCGGCACGACCGGGGAACTATTTCTTGATCACTTGATACCGGCGTAAAGCGACAGCGCCGCTGTCGCGTTTCGTACGGTTTGTGAGTAGCCGGTGGCCCAATGGNGGGGGGGGGGGGGTGATAGGAGGGCAACGTATCTTTGTAACAATCATGCGAATGTCCATGGGCGTCGGTAGTCATCAAAAGGCTCCGATTAATCGTTTGCCCTTTAGGGGCAGGGGCAGGGACAGGGATAGTGATAATAATATCTGTAGACTTATCACACTACGTTTTTTTGTTGGTGACGAAGGGGAATGCATTTACGCATGATACCTGGGAGCTCGGGTAGACCCCCAGACCAGTCTGTTGGACTTGGCAATTGGGATACCAACTTAACCCCTACGGGAGCCTTCAGCCGCTAGTGGAGGATCCCGGATCTGCAGGCAACAGGACCCCTCCAGCGACAGGCTGGCTTCGGCGAAAAGGCCAGGCTTCACCTCCTCGGGGACTGTCCGGCTACGCTATGACCAGTCCCCACGACCTTGTCTGGATAAAGTGGACCGGGTCCCCATTGCGGCCCGACACGGAACGTAGGGGCAGTAATGAAGGCGCTGCAGATAGCGCCTCCTTCGTACCTCCATTCGTGGTCGGCAGGGGAGGCCGCGTCGGCAACCTCCCCTCTCACCCGCTCGTCGGCTTCCTTCTGGGACATGACGGTCTCGCAGAAGGAAGCCATCGCCCATCTCGGGCACACCGCGAGTGTGTGCTGGGCCGAGTCCGCCGCTGCTTCACAATCGTGACAACGAGTCGTCGGCTCCCTTTGGGCCGTCCTACACAAATACTCACCGAAGCAACCATGTCTGGTGAGCACCTGCGTCAGACGGAAGGTGAGGGGCTTGCATCCACCGCTCGAGGACCGGGCGCAAGGCAGCCGTTATCTTTCTACCGTACGGCTGCCGCGCCAGGTTCTCTTCCCACCTCTGCATTAACGCCACATGCTCTAACCGGCAGACCCGCAGGATCTCGTCATTTGTCGGGCCCTCCTATCCGAGACATAGGAGCAGATCTCGACAAGAATCTCCGCCATGAGATCCCACGGGGGATCGCTGGCTAGGGCTGTGGCTGCAGCCCACGATACAGAATTGACCTCACTGCGACGACCATCTATGCCGAGCGCAGATGAGCCTTATTTCTCGCAGTGATACGATCCGCTCAAACAGGAGCACCATACGCCGCCATACTCCGACAGACACCGGAGTACAGCTGCCTGCATGCGGCGCTGAGTCCTCCTAGATTCGGGAGGAGTCTGCCCAACGCACTCGCCGCCTTCACGACCTTCGGTCCCACCATAGTGAAATGTGGGCCGAAGGTCCACCTTCCGTCAAGGATGAGCCCCAGATATATGATGTGGGGGCTCAATCTTACCCTCTCCTCTCCGATCTGCAGAGCGGCCCCCGGTGGGGGCCCCTGTGGAAAGAGAAGGGCTTCGGTCTTTTCCGGTCTGACCCGAAGCCCTACCCACTGTATGCGGCTGATCACGAGGTCACCGCGCACTTCTGCCAGCCGTATCCATCGTCATCCACCTAGCAGATGACACCCATCCCGGGGAACAGACGGCCTCGCAGGACCCAGTCGTAGCAGACGACCCACAGGATCGGTCCGAGCACGGAACACTGCGAGACTCCACGGACCCTAACCGGTTCTCGTGGGCCACTCTGCGACCGGAGATGTACGCATCCAACAGACTCACAAGATAGGGAGGCACCTTAAAGAAGACCAGTGCCTCCCGTATCACGCTGTGCGGGAGACTATTGAATGCGTTCGCGATGTCCAAGGACACCGCGACCACCACCTCACCCCTTTGTTCCGCCTCACCCGTCACCGCCCGAAGGCGCTTGAGGGCATCGATCGTCGACCGGTGTACTCGGAACCCGAACTGTGATTCAGAGAGTCCGGGTCCCGTGCCCTCCTCCAGATGCTGAACGAGATGGGTGACCACGATCCGTTATAAAGCCTTACCAGTCTCGTTCAGCAGCACCAACGGTTGAACCGACGACGCAGACTCCAGGGCCTGCCCTCTTTTGGAAGCAGGCAGAGCTGACCCTCCTTCCATGCCCCCGGGAACTGACCAGACCAGACGCCGGCAGCGGTCAAAAATTCCCCGAAGGCTATCCCTGAGGTGCACGTGAGAGATCACCAGCACTCTCCCGTGCACCCCGTTTGGACCCGGTGCCCTCTTCTTCTTTCTTTCTCTGGAGGCGAGTCGGAAGGGAGGCGCCATTTCAGCCTCCGTGACGGATGGCGGAACACGCTTCTCCTCGTCCAACGTATGCCGAGCCATCATGGGGGGGTGTGAAGCCCACGGGTGTGTCGGGGAACAATTCCCCGACGATCATCCCCAGTTGGTCCAGCTGGAGCATCTCCGTGACGGGGCCGACTGGGCGCGGATATTGTAGATCCTGCGCAGCCTGTCGTCCCTGTCGACGTCCTGGGGGCCTCTCCGCCTGCTCCGGGTGTACTGTCTCCTTGCCCCGTTGCAGGCGGCCCGGAGGCCGGATAATTCAGCCGTCCACCAATAGAGCGCTCGCCGATGGGGCGGACTTCGCGGGCGGCATGGCCGCTCCGCACACCGCAGTAAATGCGTCGCAGTGTCGACTAGCCGCCTCGTCCACCCCTAACTCCGACAGCGGCGGGAGGCTCCAAACGCCGACTATGGCGGCCTCCTCTGCCAGCTCCCGGTTGAGCCTAGTGAGTGCCCAATGCGGAGACCGGCTCACCCCCCTAGACGACGACGACGTTGACGTCGGACGAACGGAGACCGGAGATACCCCGAGCCGTATATATTCGTGGTCCGAGAGTGTCTCCACCTCCGCCTCCACCCTCCACTCTGCGTGCGATGGCCGTCGTGGCAAAAGTGACATCCAACACGGAACCTCCCGACCATCGCCCGCACGTCCGGACTGTCCCTATGTTGAGGAGGGACAGTCCAGCAGCTACCGCCCACTTCTCCACCTCCCTCCCTTTCAGGTTCGTGAACGGGTTACCCCAAGCCGTGCACTTGGCATTGAGGTCCCCGGCCACGAATACCTAAGAGGGGGGGCTAGCTGCTCTATCAGTGGCCGTAGAACTTCCAGAAACCGTTCAAGCACGTCCGCGCACACCGCGCAACGAGTGGTGGCGGAACACCCACCGGCCTTGTGGCTGGTCTGACTGCAGCGGTAGCATAATGTTCTGCGGTTAGTGCCACCGGGGCACGCACTGGACACGTGCCCCATCCCCAGGCTCGCTCCCAGCATCGAGCAGCTTCTTGGCCGCTGTCGCCGGGAGTTCGATGTGGGCCGAGCCCGAGCCGAATTGCCCCGTGCGATAATTGCGCACGGAGACCTGGCTGGGGTTGCAGCCTCCATCCTTTCCCACCGCAGTCGCAAGACGCTCTGCGGAGACCGCGTCACTCAGGCCCGAGAGTCTTTTTCTCGGGCCTCACTATTTCCGCCTCCTCCTTGAGCACCTCCTGCAGGCGAGCGGTGAGATTATTGGCTTTCTCACTGCTCGTGGAGCCGGGCAGAGTCACGCCCCGGCCGACTGGCGAATTCGGAGCGGACCGATACCCAGCTCCCTTAAATCCACCGCCCCTTCCGCCTTCAAAAGTGCCGAAGCGTATGTCGCCCCCTTCCTTGGTCACTGCCTCTGGCTGCCTCTATTTTTCTTCTTCCCCGGTGGCGCTTGTGCCGCCGTCTTGCGGCGGACGACGTCCGTCTATGGCAACATAGACGGACGTCGTCCGCCGCAGTCGTCCGTCGTTTTCATATATATGTATAAACACCAGTGACCTAGGCGCGATTGGAACCATTTGACGTCGACAGAGGTCGCTCTGACGTAAGACGCGGAGTAACGCCACGTTACCAACTGAGCCAACCGTTCGTCAACCCAAAAAAAAAAACTATAATGTTAAAGCTGGTCGATAGGCATTACAGAAAAAAATACGTCGTAGTCTGCATGGCGGTGTTACGAGAGTAAGAAGTAGAAGTAGTGAGATCGCTAGTAGCTACCTGCCTTGGTGCTTGTTGGTTGAAATTATGACTTTGCCAGGTTCAGGTGCCGGTCACTATGGGGAAAAGATTTTCCTTAGTTGACAATTGTAATGAGTAAAATCTTAAATCTCGTTATCTGATGTGACGAAACCCATTAGAGTAGAGTAGGAAAGGAGGGCAACGCGGATGTTTATGGGCATCAGTCAAGTGTCTATTGGTTGTTTTTAAGTATGGGGGCGGGGGGCGAGCCACCGAGGACGACTAGCGACACCCATGATTATATACCTAATTACTATGCGGATGCGTTGTCCTCATTGCCTCCTCCCCTCCAATGGGCCACCATCTACTCACGAACTAAACGTAACGCGATAGCCTTGCCGGTCGTGCCGGCACAATTCAACTGCAATGCAGCATGGCACTATCTTTTACTATAGGACAAAATCGTCCCTATAGGTTAAAAAGCCTGTATAGTATTAGATGGGTACTAGTATTTGAACAGCATTAGGTAGCGTCAGGTGACGTGCTCCGTTGCGATGGTCTGACCAGATTAGAGGGGCTATCGCGGGTCCTCTACATTGGTAAAAAGGAACTAATTCAGAAGAAGATAGTGATACCTACTCGTAATTGATTGAAGGCATTGACATTGCACTAAGCAGGAATATTATTTTGTAGAAGTTGGCCACAGAATTTTTTAACGTGGGACCGCCAAACAATAAATTGTGCATGCTGACACAGGATACTCGTATATGAATAATTCACGATGTCGCACAGGATCCCTTGCGTACGGGCTCTTTTAAATTCTGGTAGGCTTAGCGATACACTCAAAATTATTTCATCGAAATAATTTTTTTTATCGGATCGAATATTTGGCGGGAATAATCGAAAAATAATGGGCGGGGGCAGAAGAGCACATATCTCACACTGCCTTTTTAAATATCTACTTAAATTTAAGCATCGATTTAATCATTATATCACCGAAATACGTGGTTTCGAATTATTGTATTGGTATTTTATTAAATAAAATTACGAATATATTTTTAATTTTTCCTTTTTTTTCTTCCTTTCGCGGGGAAGTGCACTTACGCAATCAGTTATGCGTGTGATCCGTTGGGGTGAGTGGGACTTGCGGATGAACCGAATACCCACTGAAACCGCCTTGAGTGCCATCAGTGCCGCGTTTGATCAGGTGTCTTTGAACAACAAATCATCAGGGCACTTCGACTATTAGATAGTCCCTTAAGAGACCGACGCCTCCTCCACAGCAGGGTTGCCCCGAACGGCAAGATAAACCCACCAACTTTGGGACAGTGCAATGGGATGATGGTCCCATCCTCGCACCGTGCGCAAATGCGCCTTATTCCGTTGCTCCTTTATCCCCGCTTCTTATAAGAAACAACAAATACCATCTCCTCCTCCTGTTCTTTAGCACCTTCTTATTATAAGAGGAGTACAAAGAACATCCTCCTAGGTTCAATTGGCTTCACCTGGGCTAACCCCAGGCTACTGAGTCCCTCCGCCGCGACAAAGCTTGAACCATGGCAGGGTGATACGACAACCTAGATAATGGACTTAGCTGCGCGTAGCGCTTTTGCGCGCTCCCATACGTCTTCTGCGGGGCGGGCCGTTGTTAACTTCTCTGGCCCGCACCGCGACCTCCTTCTGGGACATAATCGTCTAATAGAAAGAGGCCATCGCCTCCCAGGATATGTTACTTTCAAGCATCGAGTACATCAAGCCCGAGGAGTACGTCATACGTCGACGGCGCCAGATCTTGTCCAGGTGGACAATGTTCACTCAGATTACTCTGTGTCACTAGGTAGTAACACAGAGTAAGTAATCTATGAGTCTGACGATTATAATATTCCGCTATCTACGCTGACGGATAGAAATCGTTTGCCAGAGTTGGAGGGACAGCCTGCATCTGAATCTACTAGTCCATCAAATACAAACCGTTCTTCGAGGTTTTATCGTGACAAAGATAGTACGGTTTGGTATAACGAGCCTTTTCGACAAAATGTCTGAACTAGAATGGAAAATATAATCCATCAATTGTCAGGCGTAGTGCCAGAAGCAAAATCAGCGATGTTTGAAGTGGAATGTTGGAATCTTTTCATTACTGAGGATATGCTACAAATTATACTTATGCATACTAATTCACTAATTAAACCTAAAATAGCCTCGTCCACGAATTTACCTAAGTACATTCATATAAAAGAATGCACAATGGTGGTATTGAGAGTTTTCAAGGCCTTCTTAATCTTGCTGGTCCTGTTGGTCTGCAGGTCAGACAGACAAAATTTAAGTGGTTTATGGGCTACTGATGGCACAGGCGTGGATATTTTTCGGTTTGTGTCGTTGCATAGATTTTATTTTATTCAAAGTTCTTTGACCTTTAATGATGTTACTACCAGTCGGGAGAGTACGCAACTAGAAAATTTGGCTGCGATTAGAGAGCTTTTTGACACTTTTGTAGAAAACTGTAAGAGAACCAAGCCAATCGATTATCTAACAATTGACGTTGATGAATGCTCGTAGCTTTCCGAGGAAGATGTAAATTTCGCCAGTACATGCCGTCCAAACCTACTAAGTAAGGGATAAAAATACTGCCTTAGTCAAACGAACAATTTTTATATCAAAAACCTACAGATATATCCTGGAAAGCAGCCTGAAGTTCCCTTTTCTTCATATAACAAGTCATTGGATGTTGATGACTGGATTGTCAGCCCATTAGCAAAACAAACCGAAATGTAACTTTTGGTAACTGGTTCACTAGTTACGAATTGGTGCAGCATTTGCTCATGTTGACGACAGTTGGTACCCTCCGAAAAAATAAAAGACAACCCCCAGTAGAATTCACTAAAACACGCGGACTTGAAGTTTTATCGTTTCAATTTGATTTGATGTCACAATTGTTGCCCATGTGCCAAAAAAAATAGTGTTACTGATGTCCAGCTTACACCACGACAATGCCATCGACGAAAAAACAGGAAAAAAGTGCAAGCCTAAAATAAATACATATTATAACAGAACGAAATGTGGTGTAGGTGTCGCTCACCAACTGTGTGCTACATATGACGTGAGTCGTAATTCTAAACGGTGGCCATTCTTTATGCATAATATAATATCCGCCATAAACACTCTGAATATAAAATAATAACTGTTCAAAAACAAAACAAAGGCAATTTATTGAAAATCTAGTCCTCAGACTTGTTACGGAATACCTAAAACTACGCCAAAATATATCCGACCATCCACGTGAGTTGCGAAAAAAATTTGGAAAATTTGTTGGCAAATCTCCAGCAAAAAAATCTAATGTGCGCAAAAGGTGCCAAGTGTGTCCCGAAAAGAAAAACCGGAAAACAAATTACACTTGTAAAAGTTGCAACAAAAATATTTGCTTAGAACATGTAAGTTTCTGTGCTGGCTATAACCAGCCAATGATAATAATTTGGGGTGATTGTTTTTTTATTTTTCTTTCGAAAGACAATTTACTTTACTATAAAAATGTGTCATCAAAATGTTAGGACTGACAGTTAAATTAGTATAATTACTTTTAAGTAGAAGAGAATAATGTTGTTAAGATTTTTGGTTTGTAACAACAAATGGCCTAATAAATATGATTAAAACAAATTACAATATATTATTTTCTCTTTTATTTATTTAACATAAATACCTAACAAACTAAACACAAACCACCATTATTGCTTTTATTTACAAACTATGGAAATAACTGATATCTAATAAAGGTCCTGTGAGACCCACTCCGCTGTCCGTGTCACTCTTTTCCATCCCCATGGCGCCGGGTTATTAATCAATATATTTTGTTTATAATACGCCATTAAATATATTGGATGTTATTGATGGGTTATACTCGAAAATGTCATCAGTCAGCTGTTTACAGCGGGGACATTTTTTGCAGTTTACAGTAAACAATTGAAAACGTGGTGTATGAAAAAAAGCTGCCTGTCTGTAAGACGATTATCCGACGGACGATTCTCCAATTCGAAGAGACGACGTAGGCTCCACCCATTCCTAACATTTCTGTTACTCGGAAATCATAGAAATGACGTCATACTTTTTCGTGCTTGCAGGAGGCGTCATCGACTTATGAAAAATGTGGACTAAAATCGTGTGGAATGTAAACAGCAACTGGTCGAGCGTAACGCCTCCGAAACGCTTTACCGCGCTTGTGTTGTTAGATCCAGTCGTTAACCAGAAGACAAAAAGTCTTCCGTAATCAGTCGAACTGTTAGGGTTGGACAAGTGCCGCCAATCAGTAGTAGGTCCCTCCGAAAAAAAAAAGATCCAGTCGCAGTATGCCCCCAAGGAAATGTAAATTTTGTAATGAATGCATGCTGTTTTCCACTCTCCGTTATACCTAGATACTAAGTAGATTATAATGGTACTTAATGTATTAGTGACTTTAATATTTAATTTTAATGTATAATCATTTTATCCATTTATATTCAGAATTTTATATACAGGAAATAAAATTTCATTAATGATATAATCATCACTGGGTTTGTGTATTTACTTATAGATAAGTGCAAAGAGGTTTATTTTTTTTTGAATTCGCACTGTAAATACGTTGACGCCTCGTCTGATTCCTAGGTGAACCAGTAGGGAGTGTCAACACTGAGCTACTAACGAATAACAAAGTAATAATTTTAAATCGTATTTTTTTAAATCGTATCAAAGTAAATAGAATCTTTAGAGATTGACCATCGCGGCCAAGAACGAGAAAAGAAGATTTGATAGGTACGTTGTGTCTAACTGGCGCCGAGATGTCGGTGTCGCTGGACGTGACGTCACAGCGGATCGCTATCATATGGCGGTGAATTACTTCATTCAAAGTCTGCTATTCCATTATATTACATATACATTCATTGTATTATGCATACTTGGGTAGTGGCATGCTTCGTTGGATTTGAAATGGGCGGGTACGACCAGGAAGGTACCTCTCGCTGACATGATACAACCTTAAAGCTATGCTGTCGTATCGTGCGGTGTATGAGTAGCTGGTAAATAAGTCATCAAACATATGTAGTCATGATCTCTATGTAAAAGCGAAATACCACTCACTGATTAATCATGAAGTCTCAGAAAATTTAACACGTACAAACTTGAAATGTGACGGAGAGATTCTTTTAGGGTGACAGAAAGCAGCGAATATAATATTGCATTTTTATGTAATGATGCAATAAAAAAAATCTATTCTAATCTAGTAAACTTAGTAGACTATGAAAATATCAGCCCAAATTACAACAGACTTGTGAAACGCGGTGTAAAAGAAATCGCATGACAGTTCTACGATAGTTCTATGAGTTAACTTCATAGCGCTACGAAACCTATAGATCACATGACGGTAACAGTGAAGTCGGAAAAAATGAGCGAGGTGATTCTAAAGTCAATCTATGTGATATAATACTTACTCATCTCCATCTCCGAGGTGCATAGCAGCTGAGCTTAACCTGGCTTATCTCTTTTTCTCTTTTTTGCACAAGTCACTGCAAGCTTGTAGTGTCTCCCGCATTGATTTGGGTGGGAAATTGGAATTAATACCTACTCCTCTTACTTTCTTCTGATTAAATACATTGCGAGTCCCAAGACAGTTTTAACTGTCTTCCCTCGCTTTCATCATATTAAAGGGTCACAAGCGATTGCCGCTGCTGATCATGGTTGGACTGGAGTAACAGTGGTGGGAAGGGGTGGTGGGCCAAGCCCGTTTAATGAAAACGATATTACCAGCTGGCTTAGCGACTCAAAGAGGAAAACTCCCTCTGGGACAAGAAACGTCAAATATCAGAAGACTGCACTGCTCTCAATTTTGGGTTCTTACTTTCCTGTCCGTTACTTTGAGAGTGCTTAGGTCTTTTAGGACTTAATATTCTAGGTATACCTAGGTCAACCCACAAGGTGTTTTGTACTTGTTCGCCCAAATATGCTTTCTTGACTGTACTTAAGTAGTGGTAAAAGTGTGGTAAAACCGGTAATAAGGTTGTAAAACCGGTAGCACGGTGGTAAGACCGGTAATCTAGTGTGAAGTGTGCGCTGTACTTTTTTGTTTTATGAGATTTGTAAGAGCGTCTGGTATGATAGAACGCAATACGCAGGTATCTGAAGTTGAAACGGGTGTACGTTTTACTACGTACGAATTAACGACTTATTTGACACATAATATTCTCAGAGGAGGAGAGAGTAGTGTTCCAGGCATTGGAGGCAGGCTATTGAACGTGCTATGTCGGGTGTTTCTTTGTCCGATTGAATTCGTAAGGAAGTCATAAAGCAGAGACCTAAACTTATCCTTTGCATGATATCGGATCATGCAAAGGATAAGCTCACTGAAGTGGTAATGGGCTGGTCAAGCACTCAGAAGAACAAATGGCAAATGTGCCAGTAATGTTCCGGACTGGAGGACGCGTCTGGGAAAACGAAGTTTTGTTCGACCGTTAACCATGCGGGAAGACGATGTCCTTGCAATAGCTGGTCCGGGATGGATGCGAGTAGCAAGAGATCTTTCGTCTAGCCGTTCATTGAAAGAGGCATATGTCCAGCAGAAGACCGATAGGGGCTGATAATAATGAAATGATGATTCCCAGTAGAGCGTCAGTGTACGCACTATACGCACAGATCCGCACACGGGCTTATCTACATGTTACAGCCATATTGAGCTAATCACTAATGGGATGAAATTTTAACGATCTTTTGACGATTTACCGATAAAGTCCACAGTTGCGGAGTTTGTGTGGACCTAAAGATATTATTAGTAGTCGAACGAACCGTGCAATTCAGGTTGAGCCAGCATTATATTTGATTAACATAATCAGATTACAAAAACTTTTCTAAAAATAATTGTATTTTATATTTAACTCAAGTTGAATATATTCAGATTTACGTGACAAATAAACGGACCATAAGGCCAGCTGAGCTGAGCGACGTCAAGTGTTACGTACATCATCTGCTACGCTAACGTCAATCCTTTATTGATCTCATATGTGTGGGAAAGTAAGATATAAAAAAAGAGTCCGCTCCATATATTTATTTCAAATCAGCACGTATATATCGAGTTTTAACACTGACTGACATTTAGGACTAAAATTGTTTTGACTTAAAAAGGAGATCAGGGCATCGAGGCATTTTGGGTCTCTTATTCTATCAGTAGTCGAAAGTGAGATTACTAAACTCCAGGGGTAATAGGTCTAAATTCAAAATATAACTACAAATATAATGTTTTTTTTTATGAAAAAAAAAGAATTCCTTCGATCAAAAATACTATAGTTGATCGAAGGAATCTATGTATTCCTGTTAAGGAAATGAACGGATACAGTTCCTTATGGTTGTGGAGTAGTGGCGAGGGCCGATTGGTCTTTAATGTGTTAGTCTCAATGTTATTTATCACCGTATTCAGCACGGGACCGTTTCACAAGTATCAATATAAGTTTCAAAAATCTCAATAGTCAGAAACAAAAAAAGTCGAACGCTAAGGAATATTTTCATTCTTTTTCCTTTTGGTCGTTTATTCGTTTTCCAAAACAATGTTTCTCAACAATGTTTTTCGTCACGTACCTCTGACAGACTAACCACGAAATTTGTAATTTTTGACGCGTTTCAATTAGAAAAGCCTGCGAGTAATCAATAGTTCATGTAGTATCCTAGTATAGTAAATTAAAATGCTTTAAGTAAGTAAATCGTATCCTAGTATAGTCCAAATGAAGACGTATTAAGTAAGTAAAACTTAATCCAAAAAATAAACTGCTGTTATTATAAATTCGGATATTTGTATGTATGTTTGTTTATGCAAAAGCAAATGAACGGATTTTACTGGCACGAATATAGATTACAATCTGGAAGTAATAATTTAGTTTCATTAAGTACATTAATTTACAACCAAATTATGGTTGTAAATTTAAATTAAGGAAATTCTCTATTCATTTCTTTATGCTGTAATTAAAAAATGATTTTACACCTTCGTTTTTGGACGCTTTCATTTAACTTTATTTAATATTAATATGTAAGGTATGAAAAGTCATATTTAGAAGACGCTTTCAGTATTTTAATTAAATAATTTGTGGTTGCTCGCTAGTGAAACATCTTACAATATACGAGCAAGATGTTTGTTGAGTGTATACGCATAACTGGGTTTACATCGAACTCACAATAATGAAGACAAAATAAAGCATTTAAGACAAATTTTCTTAACATGAAAATTTACTGAAATTCCAGAAATTTCTTTCACTAGTAGTCCGGTAGTGCCCGTGTAAATAAAGAGACATAACAATTCAAATATGATATATAAAATTATTTTTTCAATAAATTCTTCTATTAGCAAACTAAAGATTCTTCAACAACTTAGAAATGAAATGAAAATGTTGTCATTCAAAATATAATTATAAAAATAGTTTTCGAACGTCATTAAATAAACCTATTACCGCTTTATCTCCGGCCCTGCCCTGGGAAGAACCAGTGAAACTCAGCGGGTTTCTCTCATAAAATATGAATTAATTCAATATCTATAAAAATATAATAACATTTACATGTTTTAAATAATTAACAATTTAGTGAGGTACAATCTAACAATAGGCACATACATTCGATATTTTTAATTATCTTATCGTTTTTCACTTAAATTCATAAAAATAAAAACAAAACTGTTCGTTCATTCTTTCGAAAATTATGAATGCAGTTCTGGAACATTCTATTATAACATCGTCTAATATCGAGTGTCGCGTGACGAGGATCAAAGCGTGCAGACTTTGATGTGCTCCGGAGCGCAGAACCATTGTTCACAGTTAACAATGGAGGACATGAAATTCCGTTATCAATTGATTATTTCCATAACAAAATTCACATTGTAAGCTTATTTCATTATGATTATGGCACTTTTAGGTCTGTTTTCTATCATTTATAAAAAATGGTCTCGCTAGTATTTTTAAAAACGTCATCGGTAATTTTCCATAACGTGGAAAGTTTCTGCAATTTAAACGCGAAATGAATTCGTCTTAATTTCAAGACGTTTCAGCTCAACCGAGTGGTTACCTAGTCTAAGCGTTCGTCCGTTATACGTAGCCAGGTCAAATCGGTGGTAGCGGTCCGTAGCACGGAGATTCTTAGAACCCCTTGTTCCACCGATACCGTGGCCGGGACTAGTGGAACTACCGGGCACTAGGGGCCGAATTCTGCTGTTGTCGTCCATAGAGGGTAGATATTTGCCACGCCGCACAGATTAGCAATCGCAGATTAGGTTTCCGACCGGCGCCACTGCTGCCTGTCGCCGATTCGATTGATGGTACCGCCATCACTCGGCGCGAACGCTGTCCGGTGTTCCCGTCTATATCACTGTCTCCATAAAACTGACTGGGCTCCGAACAGCCAGCTCGCTGAAGCCTCTTCGATATGAACTATTGCCCTTTGACGACTTTCACGTCACCCTTCGCTTGGATTGAAGGTATTCTTAGGCCGCCGCCACACAGCCACATTCCATCATTATTTATTTCTCAGGAAATCTGAAAAAGAGATTACCTACTAGCTTTTTCCCGTGGTTTTACGCAGTTTAAATTCTAAGGGTAAAAATAGTAGTTTGAGTAATAAAGTCATCCACTGTCGAACGTAGGCCTCCCCCATATAGCATCCATCCGTCCGACCTTTCTTAAGTCGTCACTCCACCGAGCTACAAGATGTCCTAACATACGCTTGCCCAGACGCGGTCTCCACTCCGTCACGTGTCGACTCCATCAACCATCGGCACGTTTGGAGACATAGCGACCTACCCACTTTCACTTCAGCGTGTTGATACTGCGCGCAACACCGTAGGCTCTAGTTCTCTGGCGAATAACGTCATTGCAAATGTATGTAGCCACAGTTGACTCCGCAGGTTATTTTTAATCATAAATAGTACACTATTATTTATATTTAGTACCTGACTTAATTCCCTCAAACTTTTCACTTCAACAACACAACCTATAGGTTCGAAAATAAACTCGCTTTTAATACGCAACAAGTGCAGACATTTAGGTAACTTGAAGAGTTAAATAGGTTACTCGCAACTGAGAAATGGACTACGGATGAATTAGATCATGCTCACAATGGCCTAGGCCATTTTGTAGACACTACAAGGTTGCACTGACACGACCTTGGCTCTGTTAGAGTAAGTACCAAGTATTTATCAAATCGTAAATTGTACGCATAAACACACAGAGTGTAGTTCACTTTATAATGGCCAATGAAAGTATACCTTGGCATCGGCACCATGACATAACCACGTCCCCAGGCTCCTCTTAATACCCCATCAATACAACGGACTTTAGGCCCTCAGTCTTGGTAATAAAGGCTGAAATATTTTAATTTCTTACACGTACACTACAATGTAAATATTTAGTAGACTTGCCGGCGTCTCTGCGGCGACTGTGTGGCGCCACGGGAGATGAAATCCTTTCGTATGTGAAAAGCCATTAATTGCCTATGCTTGTAATTTGAAACTTGTGTATCACAAGCCTGCTAAGGGTTTAGGTATCAGGTCATAGATACGTTTTTATTTATTGTATGAGGTATTACGCTGCACTGCAACCAAATTTAGAGTGATAACCGGGGTATATGATATCTCTCGCTCACATGACACCGTCGCAAAGTGAGCGAAGTACCTTTTCGTGCGGTGGAGGAGGTGAAGGAGGAATGGAAAGCACCGTGATGTTTCCTTTTACTCTAACGGAATTGGCCCACCGCGCTTTGCCACCGCCGCTACTCCTGTGTCTCCAGGATCCACAGCAGCCACCACGTGTGACCCTCTGACATGGTCGATTGGAGGGAAATTGCGAATGTCTATGAGCGACGATAGTCTCCTCTCCTCTCCTCGCCTCCGTTTGCTCGTTTAAATCAATCCCCCCCCATTACTATATACGAAAAAAATGCTACCATCCTGGGACCGTTAATGCAAGGGTATCGCGTCTGATCTGATCTGATGAAATATCTTATGAGGCAGTGCCATTGCTACATTGCAGCTAGTTCACGCCTCCACGATGCCAATTGCTCACACAATACCTTAAAGTGACAGCTGTGTTTTCGCGTGTTGTGCGGTGCGTGAGTTTCTGATATTTCACTGAAGGGAAGGTGGAAGGAAGACAACACGTTTGCATATACTCTTTCTATAAAAAAGACTATTTGCGGATGTTTATAAGCATTGAGAATTATCAAATGCTTTTAAAGTTTGCTCCTTGTACAATAAAAATATAAAAGGCACTCGCAGTCTAGGATGTTACTGCCCCATCTGATCTCCTGAACGTGTGCGCATCGATCAACATACAGATAACATTCTGCAGAGCACAGAGATGCAAACAACATAGGCAAGATCTATAATCCATTAATTTTGCAAGCCGACTGTTAAGGACATTTTCATCACGTAAAACATTGCAAATAGTTGGTATAATAATAAAATATATAGCAACTTCGAAGAAGAGTCAAATTGACTAAATCGCATATCATGGTCACCGTAGTGCTGACGAACGTGTTGTTTCGTGACGTTATATTCGAGGACGCGTCTGCCCTCTTATCAATGGTCCAAGCGCCGTTGCTTATATTAAATAAACGTATTCAGTAGTATCTATGATATTTTAGTATAAAGGTACTTATTTTATTATACATAATATGGATGGGAATGGAATAATGAATACCCCACTGCAGCGATGAGAATGATCAGAGTCAGCCTGTATTGGTATGACTATCATAGTTTTGGTCGTTGCGACTGTTTACAATGTGTTTCTTACTATAAAAATGTTTGTTTTCTACAGAAGTCAATACAATGAATAGAATGTAGGTCTATTCTAGCAAACCCTTCAAGAAAAGTAATAAGGTATAAATTTCTCAAAATTTTGCAAAACGCCTGCGTGGTTTCTTGATTTGCGGACATGTTGCGTCGGCCTTCAGTGATCGCTTATCACAAGAAGGTTTGTCCGCATTATATAAAAGTGTTCCAATATCTGCGGGAGCTACTCAGCAGGGTAATATCATCATCGTGGTCAGCCCGATGACGCCCACTGCTGGGCATAGGTCTTCGACATAAAGGGCTATAGCTCGTGGTCGTGAATCACGGTGCTCCGTCACATTAATCAAGTTTTCAGTCCACCGGATAGGAGCTCTTCGAACGCTTCGTTGTCGGGGTGTCTACTCGAGAACCATTTTTCCACTACGTATACATCAAGATAACGTCGTAAAAGCATGATGCATAGAGAAGTTCTCAGTAATCCCAAAGTTCGTCCAGAGCTAAGAAGATCCATGCAATACTTTATATACCTGCTTTACGTAACTTGGCCAAGAAACATTCCCACATTTTCATACTTATTATTTCTTACGATAAATAATGTTTCATTTATCTATTGCATATAACAAGTATTTGTCTATGCATTAGGTTAGTCCGAGTCGGGATTTAAAGCCACCACCTTAAGTGAGGTTAAATTAGTTCGCACCTAATCCAACGTGGCAGCAGAGATAATACCTTTACGTTTGACTCAAACAAGCTCCGATATAACTCGGTTTCATTAAGCTCAGTCTATTAACCAAATGACACTTGAGAGGCTCTTCGTCAATTTGAGGTCGAGTTACATGTCGAGCGACGTTCGACCGCTGAACTCGAAGCTAACGAAAATTTGACCGCGTTTTTGGATCTGTGAAGTGACACGTGACTTTCAAAACATTCAATACTATAGATTGTAGTCTAAAGCGACATTTAGACATTACACTCGGATAAAATTACACCAACAGTTAATAATTAATGGATATAATATTATTTATGCCCACCTGATGAAGGTTTTTCAAATTCTTCATTAATCTAAAACCTACCTACCTAAAACTTACAATTTAAATCACGCTTACAAAGTTTGATTTAGGCATAGATACAATTCATACAAAGTACAAAGCAGCATAATTTTTTTTTCCAATTTTATTTTATTATGTAACAAATACAAGATATATGATTTCATACTCAACTGTCATCTTGTATGTACATAAACATGCTTTTTTTGCAATGTCAACCAGATTCTACTTCAAAGATGTGAATAATTTAAACACATTTCCTTGAAAGGTCGACTGTCCGCACGTGTGTTTGTTGTTTTTACCTAGTGCATAATTTGATAGTCACACATCTTCTATGATATTGAGCTTTAATTTAATTGTTTACTTGTATTAATTACTATAAATTCCTAAGAAATATATTTGTTTAAAATTAAGATTTAAAATGAGTGAAATATTAGTTTTTCTTATGCCCATTCTATTTATATGTTTAAAAGTTCATTCCAGGCAAACCCCCGTGTAAAAAAATAAAATTTTATAGATTTCTATAAAAAAGTCCACGTAAGTAAACAAAGTTTATTTAAAAGAACAATAACATGAATTCATGAACACAATGTAATTCACATCAAACCCCTGACGCTCTCATTGGAAAATTGAACACGATCTACGAAGGTAAACGTCTGTCACTTATTTTGTCACTGCTGCTGACGCAAAAAATGTGTTGTGAATTTAACATAGAAAGACGTAAGTCTTTCTATGTTATCTTAGCTTCTAAACTAAAACAAAGGTTTTCTTAATTAAAAAAAGACACATTCATCTGAGTCTGAGATGTATAATTCGACTATTTGATTATTCTGCGATTTGTGACAGTAAAGATAAACAAAACAGATATTATTTAAATTTATTTTACCATTTTTAATATTATTGGCTAGGAGAATGGATGGCAACGACAAATGACAACGCTAATACCTATGAGCGGCGGCAAACGCCAAAAGGGATTTTGGCCCTATATATTAAAAGAAATATCATCTGATATATGCTTTTATAATACGTTATTGGGGGGGGGGGGGGGGGNNNGTTTGAGGTCTATGTCGAGCAGTGGACGTCGTCCGGCCGATGATGATGATAAAAGCGTTATTCGATATTCATTTACATACTCGTCTATAAGTGGTATGAGTATTACTTACCCTAGTAGGAGGTCACTACCTCCATATCTTACCATGCTTATTTGCAGCCGAATTGACCCTGCACGACGCGGAGGTACCTCTCGCTCACATTACAGCCGTAAGGTTAGCTGTTTTTTACCTTTCTCCGCATTTCGTGCGATCTGTGAATAGTCGGTGGCCTTATAGGGGTCTGTGGTTATCAAAGGGCTCCAATTTCTCATTGGTTCTCTATAAAATAACAGGCCAAGTGAGAGTTGGACACGCTTACAGAGCCGCTTTTTTACAACTTCCCTCTTGGTAGTCGAATAAGTACAGGCCCTCCACAAGGCCAAGTGTACCCACTGTACAAATTTTGTTAAAGAAGTAGGTGGGCTTAAGAAACGAATATTACACAAAGTAAAATAAAATGAAAAATCTTTGATAGAAACCTCTATGCAATTTCTAAACACACCCTCAATAAAATCAAATATAGAGTCCTCACTTTCATGTACATTCGCATATACAAATCGTGGTGCTTACCTACCTTTAATAACATTTCAAAGTTATAGTACATCCATTTGTCGCGGTTCATAATGTGGCCACGGAACCCAAAAAAATCTAAAATCCATTTTATTTTACCTATATTTTTGTATGTTTACTTACGTATGTTTATAAATAGCGTAAGTGCTTTTACATTGTATACAGTTCCCGCTGAGAGCCTTTCGTAACAATATTTCGTAAATATAGAGTATCATCCATCAGTCTGTCTACACCTTGTTTGACAAACAAAGCTCGACGCTGGAGTGGGTAATTATTCAAAGTAGTCGACCAACCAATTTGTGTTTCATTTGGTAAATATTGTATACTTAGATCACATGGTTTTAGTTATACTTCATAGGAGAGCTCCTTTGATGCACAACGGTGCAAAACAATTGTATGAGCGCCCATTTCAATGCTCTTGTAACAATCTTGCGAACGTATTTAAATATTTCATATAATTTATAACTGTCACATAGTTTACGTTGTGAGTCGGTTGATCCATTGTGAACTACCGATGCCCCGTATATATAAGTGAAACTAGATAGTTCCACGGATGTATTTGGGGCGTATAGAGAGTTTCACGGATGTTTACTGGGTGTATAGAGAGTTTTGCGGATGTATACGGGTCGTAGAGAGAGTTTCACGAATGTATCCGAAGCGTATAGAGCCTTTCACAGATGTTCACGGGGCGTATAGAGAGTTTCAGATGCATCTAAAAGTCTACTAAGTCTATTGTATCGGCAGGTCAGCCATAGTATTGGAGAGGGTTTCGAGAAAAAATGGGCGTGATAACGCTGTGTCGCTAACATTCAAGTAATCAGTCCCCCTGAATTTGTTACGTTACTGCATGGAAGTGAGAGTTGGGTATGTAAGAAAAGGCATGAAAGTTAACGCATTCGAGATAAGGTTGTTGAGAGAGAGAGAGAGAGAGAGAGAGAGTGAGAGAGAGAGTGAGAGAGATAGTTTAGTAATGAATGAACGTATCAGTGTTAAAATGAGAAAGGGCATGCTCCTATGGTACGGACATGTAGAAAGAATGATGAATGTAAGGTTAACGAAACAGATATACAATGCTAATGTGGAAGGATGTAGGTACCGTATGGAAGACCCATGCTAACATACCACGATCAAATTAGTCGGGTACGAAGGTGGTGTTCGAAATCTTCGCAACCGGCGTATGTGTGTGAAGAGAGTTATGAAAGTGAAGGAGGCAAGGCAGGTATGTAAGGATCGTGACATGTGGTGCTCCGTTCTTACTGCCTACCCCGGTAGGGAACTGGCGTGATGATGTGTTGTTGTTGTTGTTGAATTTGTTCAGCCGGTTGTTCTCAGGTAAGGGATAGGAGTGAAATCCTATTTTGAATAAGATGTTTTGATAATGTATCACAGGTACGTTGATTTTATCAATAATTCAATTAGAAATCATTAAAGTCGCAATACAACATATTTGGGTTGGTCAGCCGATCTGTTCAGACGTGCCGAGCGATAAGCTTAGCTATCTAGTTTCGATCTCCATTGTTCAAAACTGCCATTTTAAAACCAGTTTGTGTCGCTACATACATTTTATTTAAAATGCACTTAGTAAATAAATGATTTAAGTGAATGCATCGGTAGTATTTTTAAAGCTACGCGGCCTTTTCGTGCGCGTAGGCTTTTTGTTTTCACATTATTCACTAGCTGCCAAGCGAGTATATTCGTTGAGTTAACAAATTCGCGTGACGTATTCTCTACAAGGGAATTCTAGAGTCGGTGTGAAAGAAAGGCGTGAACGTAAGTCAACACATATTTTACACTCACCCCTACTTGGTAGGATATGACTCACCCCTTCCGCTCTGGCGACATGGGAAGTAGTTAGGACTGTATGTTTCATTTGTCAGATGACCCAGAATTTAAATTTATATATAGATTAGGCTTCCTAGAAAGTTAAGATGGACCACTAAGAGGTTCAAGCCCTCTTGTCCTTCCTCCGGTCAAAACACCCGGAGTGGATGTCTAAATTTAAAATATTCCGCTCCACCACAGATTCGCCAGCAGCAGCCACGGCAATAGACCAGGGAACTCCCGTGTTCCCTGCCCATCCTGTGACCTCTACTCGGGAATCGCTGCCCCCCACGGCT
>JAFELO010000922.1:44074-89074 GCA_017140195.1 Eumaeus atala | reverse complement strand
ACTGTTCGGTCCTATGTCAGTATAGATACAAACCCGTCAGCACGGGTTGACTTTATCATACAGTTGACTCAAAGTTCACACAAACTGTTCGGACCTATGTCAGTATAGATACAAACCCGTCAACACGGGTTGACTTTATCATACAGTTGACTCAAAGAAAATTTCATTTAAAACACAACATTTTTTGAATTACTGAGCATTATATCAAGAAAAAGACATACGTTTATAGTAACATTTCCAACATCAAAATATGAATTTCTGCGATTTAGGATATTGTTATATACTTTATACCATTACAGTTGAAACGTACCAAAATACATTGTTACTGCGACAGGCCATATTAAACCGATATGTTTCTGGTGCTTTATTGTGCCTAGAATAAGCAATAATTTGAAAAATACTCTTTAAAAACTTTAGAATAACGAAATATATTAAACGTAGCGCAATATGTACACGTCCTTAGTATTGTTTATGATGCTGTATTCACTTCAGAACAATTGCGACGATTCTATTACACCGGAATGAAAACCAAATTCTATTGCTCGTTCCGTATACCATCCAGCGAGTCACAAAAGTAAAATCAAATGATGACTTAAACATCTTTACTGTCTTCGAATATTTTTTTTTTTGATAAAGTGTTTTTTATTATATCGATTTTCGTGTGAGTGGCGGGACTCCACGAGGAAGAGCTTAGCAAAGTAGAATTAAAACAACCACACTATTACTTATTGGATTACTTGTCTGATTTTTTGTATGAACCATTAACTCGTAAATATTTATACGCGAACGCGTCTTGTAAGGAACAAATAAGTAAGAAAATTAGGGACCCCCCACACAATTACTTTATGTTGGCTGCGTGCATACACACACACACACACACACACCTACACACAAAATTATGCGGTTACCAGCCGGCAAATATCATAAATATTGAAAACATCTATAGATATTTAATTTAATGTTTTATGAGCGAGACGACTTACTGCGCCTTCCACAACATCGGTTGGGTTAATAAACTATTAAATTGTACATAGTAGTAACTCGCAGCTATAGAGGTCGTCAAGTTGATGATGTCGAATGCATGTGGCGGTTAAATCACATATCAGTGAAACTGGACGCAAAGCCACGCGCTCGCAGACGCCACTTGTTATCTTGCGCGTAAATTTGCAAGATGAATTCATAAAGCGAATTGTGAGACGAAATGGGAAATGAAAAAGGTTTGTGCCTAAAAACTTTTTATACAGCGCGGGAGAATCGTCTCGCTTCTCAAGTGCTACGTGAAATTTGTGTTATTTATTTAATTGCACAGTGCTCTTACTTCCCGAGATCCCGGTAGTATTCGATGTTTGTAGTGTGAGGCCCAATTAGAATCCCGCCGGTGCGTGCTATCAGCTATGATGATATAATAACTTCGCCACAACACAAGCAGCTGTCATGTCGCACAGCACAGTACACATAAAGTAAGACCTCCCCATAAACTGTCTAGAAGTGCCACGGCTATGCCGATACTGATCACGACACATTTCATTGTTTGTTTGTTTGCATTGAATAGACTTCGTAAGTACGGGACCGAATGGGAATAATTGTAACGAGTTACATTGAGCGTTCTGTTCCGGTGAAGTGTGTTGTGGTAACGAAGCGAGCCACCGCAGCATCGACGGTCAGTCGTGACGTTACGCGCCGCGGGTTCGTTTAACATTCATTGGGTCCCCGCGACAGATTACATAAATATAACATGTACACAAGCATCGTTCAGATATTAAGCCATGAATCAATATGATTTTACATAGGTACTGGTATTGAATAACATTGATTCGTTTCACTTCTCTAGTTACTCACCGCTGTGTGTGAGGGGTGTACCACTAATACTTTTTCCGTGGGAATCATTCTAATTTAAGGATAATATTTTTTTTTGTAACTGCAGGTTCTGCACCTATACCAATGACAAATTTCCCGCATTGTTTGTTTTGTGTGAAGGAATAACAATCATCATCACCATCATCAGCCGGACGTCGTCCACTGCTGGACATAGGCTTTCCGCATAGAGTGCCATAGGTTACGGTCATCAGCCCCCACCGCTTTAACCAAATCGTCAGTCATCCGAGTAGAAGGCTGTCCAACACTCCGTCTTCTGGTGCGAGCCGCCGCTCGACAAGCTTCCGTCCCCAACAGGTGTCGGTTCTGCGAGCAAACGTACAGATAGACTTTCGAGTTCATTATATTAGTAGAATTTCAGTGTAGAAAACTAAAACAATTGTCGATGTCACAGACATTTGACGAGCGCCCCGGGAGCATCACAAGCCACAAGACAAAAACAGCGAGCGGCGGCTCCACCTCAACGTTCTCTGGAACATTGAGGTGGATGGAACAACAACAGATTTACACAAATCTCTCAACGCGCTCGTCCCGTGCCTGTGCCGTCAGCAGTCACCGGGTGATCCCAATATTTCGTTTGTGTTGCCACTTTTCAAAAGTGAAGTGGCGGACGTGGTCTGTGAGCGAGGGTGAGTGGGGCGCCTCGCGTCTGCAGTTTTTGTCATGTTGTACGATTCACAGTGATAAGGAGATTAAAGACAACACTAGAATAATCTTGTCACTGTGAATAAATTGTGTAAATAAATAATATATTTAAACACATAATAAATTGTGTATATAAATTAACATTAATGTACAAAAAATCATGGAATAACGACTTCATACTGAACTGTATTTTTTTTTGCAATATGAGTATGAACTCGTTAGAGAGATGGGGGAGGGCGAGGGGACCCGGTGACCTCGGCCAAAATAGTGCGTACTAAGAAGTAACCATAATTTTTTTGCCACCAGTGAAATGCCACGGCCCTTTACACGATGCACGAGTATGTAAACTTTATTGTGGCTGTGGTCTCTATTATGACTATAGTAGAAACAAAAAGATCGATCAAAACTCGCTGGCATTAGACACCGGTGCGTTAATAAATCATCAGTTTATGAACGCACTAAGGTTGGCCCCTGTGTGTCGCATTAGAACATAGATGCCGTCCTAGGATGG
Organism: Eumaeus atala; assembly: GCA_017140195.1. NCBI lineage: Eukaryota > Metazoa > Arthropoda > Insecta > Lepidoptera > Lycaenidae > Eumaeus > Eumaeus atala. Next base: position 86,043 of record JAFELO010000922.1, on the reverse strand, counting down.
ACCGTGAGGCTATTAAAATTAAAAAAAAAACATTTCAATTGGGAACATGGCTGGGTGCTTCTTTCTGCTTTCCTTCCAGTTATAAGCATAATCAAATCAAAATATTAAAAAAGTAAAAAAGTACATACTAATCCAAATCTTCGGGTGTTTTTAATAACTTAGGACATCAGGCTAATCTCGGTCCACCTGTGACCATGGTAGCTGTAAAGCTTCTGAAACGTCGAGATCGTGAACGATGAACAGCGATAATGTCCATTAATTAATAAAATAAATTAATTGATTAAACAATTTTATTATGTGTAACACATAATAACATTTACGTGAAACGAAGAAATTATTTTGCCCATCTTTTATACCGACTGTTTTGATACGGTGACCTTTGATATGTTTGTAAATCAAAGATGTAGTAAAATGGAAATGTAAGAAAATAAATAAACCGGCCTGGCACAAGCGGGGGGCTACTTTTAGCTCACATTATAATTATCCTACTATCACTTAAATACCAGATAATAATAATATCTGTGGATTAATCACACCACATTAGCCTAGCCCTGTGCTAAGTACCGTAAGGACTTGTGTTACGGGTACTAAGATAATGGAAATATATTTAATATTTTTATAGATTTAAGAATTATTATATATTTAAGATTTTTATTATAGAAATACATATAATACACATATAAACACACATGACCTAGGCGGGATTCGAACCCACGACCTCAGGAGTTACACACGGACTAACCACCACGTTACCAACTTAGCCAGCCGTTCGTTGAGATATGCTTCTCAAAATATAATATTGATGAAACTCAAATTCTTAAAATGTTTTATGAACGTGTACGTTTTCCCTTCCAGTTGCTGTAATGAAATCAGTTTTACAATACAGGGACATCTAGCGGCGCTTTTAGTGCACAGTTCACGTCAAGCCTCCAACAAGCACAATGGCACAGCACACAGCAATGGAATTTCGGATGATTGATAGAATCGAGCAATATTATTTTAGATACAACCTGAACAAATCGAAATCCAGTGCTGCGTAAAAGGTTCCATTTGAATTCACAAAATGAACAATGACTAGTTAAAATATGATCAAAAAGAAATATTACTCATAATTACAAATATAATTGCTTTTAATCTGGTTCGCATTTTCATATCTTACGAGTCTTTACGAACGTCGAGTAGTCACCATGAGACAGTGACTACTAATTTTCTTCACTCCATGGAATAGAAAAAAAAATTCATAACATTACTTCACTTCATACATACTTCTTAGTCCTAAAAGAGACTCGTGCATGGATAAGTAGGATATTTCCGACGTAAAGTTCCTAAGCAGGTGAACGATTTGAAATCCAATTTATCGATTCACCAAATCTCAATTTAAGATTCCCCATTCCCGACATTTATGCGAGCGACAGAAGAGAACTTATTGAAAACTCTCAAATTCTTTTGGTGCCGAGAGAAAAGTATACGATTATGGAAACGCTTTTGTAATACTATTATTCCATGTGCTTTCCATTATTTTCGTGTACGTCACTATTTTAATAACCGGCTTTGTGAAGTGAACCTTGTCTGCAGATTTTATATTCACAATCTGACGTGTCTGGGGCTCAGGCTATACCAAATGTTCAAAGAAGGTATAACATTCTGTGCAATAAAGTTTAACAAATTAGTACTTTAGGTAATGGAAAATTATATTATAAACTACCAATTGCACAGTAGCACGGTCACGTGGTAGCCGAATCGCGTGAACACAACCGGATGATAACTTTCCGCAGGCGTTTTAACTCCAACAAGGTTAAGTAAACAATTAATATACAAAACAAAAACAGGCGTAAGTGGCGTTTGAACCACTCCGCCGGGACTCAGGACCTCCTCCTGCAGTCCATGGCGGAGTGGTTGATTGACGTCGAGTCCAAGTTGGGGTGGGGACACCGACAGCTCTGTGGCGATCTTTGTGAGGCCTGGAGTCCCCCCCCCTTAAGTTATACTTCTCGCCGAACCGAAATTTGGCGGCCCTAGAACGGTTTCTCGACGTTCTAGGGTCGTTGGTGGGGCAGCTAGCCCCCTCCAGGTATTCGTGGCCAGGGACCTCAATGCCAAGTCCACGGCTTGGGATAACCCTGTCACGAACCCGAAAGGGACGGAGGTAGAGATGTGGGCGATAGTGGCCGGGCTGTCCCTGCTTAACATTGGGACAGTCCAGACATGCGTGCGATGGAGGTTCCGTGGTGGACTTCACTTTAGCCACGCCGGCCATCCCACGCATAGTGGAGGGGTGAAGGGTGGAGACGGAGGTGGAGACACTCTCGGAACATCGCTAAATACGGTTCGAGGTGTCTCCTACTCCCAGTCGTCCGGCGTCGACGACTGGGAGTCGGAAGAACAGGGCGCCGGGTCCAAACGGGGTGCACGAGAGAGTGCTAGCGACCTCGCTCGTGCTTCTCGGGGATAGCCTCGGAGAAGTTTTTGAACACTGCCTGGCGCGGCAGCCGTTCGGCACAGAGATAACGGCTGCCTTGCGCCCCGTCCTCGCGTGGTGGATGCGCCGTAGGCGCAAACCCCTAACCTTCCGTCTGACGCAGATGCCCACCGGGTACGGTTGCTTCGGTAAGTATCTGTGTCGGACGGCTCACAGGGAGCCGACGACTTGGTGTCATGATTGTGATGCGGCAGTGGACTTGGCCCAGCACACCCTCGTGGTGTGCCCGAGATGGGCGGCGCTGCGTCACGATTTGACATCAGTTGCCGGAGGGGACTTGTCAAAGTCGAGCATCATAGTCGCGATGCTCGGCAGAGACGAGTCCTACCAGGCGATGGCTTCCTTCTGCGAGACCGTCATGTCCCAGAAGGAAGCCGACGATCGGGTGAGATAGGAGGCTGGCGACGCGGCCTCCCCCCGGCGATGATGAATGGGGGTGCGAAGGAGGCGCTATCTGCAGCACCTTCAGTAGTGCCCCTGAGTTCAGTGTCGGGCCGGGACGGAAACCCGGTCTACTTCATCAAAGATACGGCGTCGTGGGGACTGGTCATAGAGTAGCCAGACAGTCCCCGAGGAGGTGAAGTCTGGCCTTTTCGCCGAGGCCAGCCTGTCGCTGGAGGGGTCCTGTTGCCTGCAGATCCGGGACCCTCCAATAATAGCGGCTGAAGGCTCCCCTAGGTATTTAGCTGATATTGCTACCCAATCCCCTTCGACACCAAAAAAGAAAAGGTATTCATAAGAGTAATCATACATCACGTCTACAGGCGCAGGTAGTCATCAACAGACCCATCAAAAGAAACCTGCTACTCCCTGGTACCCCTTATACTTTAAATATTAGGAATATCTCTTATCATAGCGCCTACCGACGCACATATACATCCGCATAACCAGAGGCATATTATAAGGTCAAAGCTTGTTCCACGCATGTAAAATGTTACAAATACCTACCTAACAGCGGAAAGTGGAATGTTTTCGGTCAATATTTCAATAGGTTAATGAAAGAATAGTCAATTCTCATGAGTTATGCTTATGAGCTTAGCGCCTACTGTATGTAGAGGTAGCACCTTGTAAAAGGCGGTACAGCAGCATTGCATCCGAATTAGGGCAGCGCGATCAGAGAGGAGCCTCCCACTATGTGTGAGCTGTAACTGATGCTGGCGACGATACAACTAAACTCCGACATCAGCTAGCGATGTGTTACTATGTACGTGCGAGGTAGACGTGGACTTCCTTTATTCGCATCATGGTAATTATCATAAACCTATATGCGCGGGATATGGGCTTCTTCAATGCAGGCTAAGACGTTTGATCCCCGGGCACTCTCGTGCATCGCTGCTACTGTATGGAGATCGCTTCGGTTGGTATCTTGGATCCTCATGCAGGATCAATGCACGTGACAGATGTGTCAGCTGGTTAGTGGTCGATCTCCATAACATTATACGGTATAAGATTACAAATGTATGTGATGTCTACAGCCACGCATAGTCATATTATGTAGAAGTGTGGGCAACACTTTCCAATGACCCAATGAAAATTTACAAACCGCACCAAAGTCATAACTGTTACTTTATGGGGATAACATGTGAGCGAGAAGTGATTCTCCGGTCGTGCACAATTTTGCTGCGATGCAGCATGCCACTACCTTTTATTAAATATATAAGATCATATATAAGACTATAATCTCCAAATGTATAAGTAAATACTCTTTGGACACGGTAGGTACCTTTTGTCAAAAACCATTCAGGAAATTTTCGACCCTCTATAACTTTGTCGCGATTGCATAAAAAAAAGTAATACCGATTAGAGGCATCATTTTGAGGCTCGCTATGATCAGATATACCTGTATGTCAGCTGAGGATGAAATCTTTCGAGGTGCTGCTTTACCGTGTTGTATTGAACATATTGAGTACCCAACGATGTTCGTATCGCACTCCAGAGACAAGATGTCGTACAGAAGTAATAAGCTATCCGTCGCAACGATAATACGTTGTCGTAGTCTCAGGACTGCGTGAGTATTCAGACAATAAAAGTGCTAATATTGCTTTTTCTATGACCTATGCTGCAGGTTTTCGTGAATAGACCAGGTGCTCGCTCAGTTGTTTATTTAGCACACATATGACAGGAGGCTATACAACACTCAATACTTATTGATTAGCTATTTATGCGAAGATGGAAGCGCGAGTATTTGATCCATGAAATAGAAAAAGGATTATCATTCAGAGCAGGGCCTCTCTACTCCTGCACGGTTTATCACCACCCAAAGGTTTCAATTATATTCCAGGCGCACCATCCAAGTATTTGATCAAATGAGATTTACACAAAAACAAAGAGAAGATCCACTGTTTTGGAGAAGTTGCGGGACGTTTCTTAAATATTTAGTGCAACTTTAAAGTAGTTTTCTTTTTGTGAATTTTCTCTTATGTCCTAAACATTACATGGAATTGAAACATTACTTCGCCAGCCAATGCTTGGTATTTGAACGACAATCGTCGACGACCGGCATGCTCAGTTAGTAACGTGGCAGATAGTCCGCGTGTCACACCAGAGGTCGCGGATACGAATCCCGCCTAGGTCATGGATGTTTACATATATATTATATGCATTTCTATAATAAAAATCTTAAATGTATAAGATTTCTTAAGTATATAAATTATTATTATTATTATTTAGAAAATTTATTTCCACTCTTCTTGAGAGGTACGAATTATACTACAAGCACGGGCATACGCCAAGTATTTAAGTTATATGATTAATTACTATATAATTCTTCCCTGCCCATATATTTTCTTACAATTCTGCGAGTATTTAATATGGTCGCTTTTTGTAGAAGTATGTATGTGGATCTGGCAATATTTAGAGTTTTGAGACTGGTGTGTAACGTTAACGGTATGACTCCTTTAGAGAAAATTGTTATTGGGACTGTTTTGAAGGTTTGTACATGCCATTGTGATTTAATTTCTATGGCCAAGTCTGTATATTTTGTGATTTTTTCAGTGTGTGTTCTTGTAAGATTATGCGTATTCGGGATGGCTATATCGATAAGGTAAACAATTTTATTATTTTTATCATACAAGGTTATATCGGGTTTATTGAAGCGTATATTGTCTTGTCCGTAATTATTGTTCTGTCCCAGTATAGTTTATGTTCTGTTGAATCCAATATTGCGGCTACCTGATCATGGCGGTGTCTGTAGTCTGTCTGTGCTAGCGATTTACAGACACCCGTGATATGCTGGATTGTTTCAGAAGAACTGTGGCAGTATCTGCAGTTATCAGTCACAAGCGTAGGATCGTGTCTAATGTCTTTCCTGTGATTCTGTGTATCAGGTAATAGACCTGATCCTGGATGGCTATCATAAGCCCTTCCGTTTCTGGAAACAGTTCTCCTCTCTTGAGCCATGTGGTCGACGCATTTTTGTCAACATTAGAGTTGTTCAAGTCGAGGCGATGTCTACCGTGTAGTGACTTCTGTGTCCAAGTGTATATTTTTTCTTGTACTTTGGTAATAATTTCATTTTTCTGTGGCAGATAATCTCTCAGGTTGGGTGGTGTGTAATTAAAATCTGCGCGTACAACAGCGTTATGTAGGATTGAATGTGTTATTCGAGAGTGAAAAAATGATCTGAGCGTGGTGATTTGCTTATTGCGTAATTTTTTATATCGATTATGCCTCTTCCTCCTTCGCTCTTAGGCAATGTAAGACGTTGTATGCAATAGTGTGGATGGTGTTTTCTGTATTTAGTCATCTGTGCATTAATAATGCGTTGGTGCTTAGTTAAATTAGTTTGGGACCACTTGATTATACCAAATGAATATGTAAGTATTGGGATTGCATATGTATTAATGGCTTTGGTAGTATTTCGTGCGTTCAATTGTGTTTTAAGGATTTTGTATATTCGGTCCCTGAAATTTTGAGTAAGTTTATTTTTTGTATCTCGTTGATGTATTTGGGGTATTTGGTAAAAGCTTAAGTATTTATATCCTGTTTCATTATCTACTGGTCCTATTTGTTCAACATTTTCTAGTGTGGAAGTATTGTTCTCAGTATTGCCTCTATGAATTGTTTGTATTTTGCGTTTATCAATGCCAAATTCCATGCGTATGTCATTCGAGAACTCCTGTGTTATATCTGCTAATTTTTGTAGTTCAGTTAAATTGCTTCCATAAAGTTTTATATCATCCATGTACAATAAATGTGATAATGTGTGGTGCGTGTAATCAAATTTTATTTGGTGTCCTACATTTGTGTTATTGAGAACGTATGATAGCGGGTTGAGTGCTATACAGAACCAGAGAGGACTCAGTGAGTCGCCTTGGAAGATGTCGCGACGGATGTTGATTTTTTCTGTCTGGATTGTCTTGCTGCCGTTACAAAGTTTAAGGGTGGTATTCCAATTCTGCATAGTTTTTGATAGAAATGATATAAGCGTGAGGTGAATTTTGTTGTGTTTTAGTATGTCAATAAGCCACGAGTGTGGTACAGAATCATAAGCTTTTTTGTAGTCTACGTACATAATGTAGATATTTCTTTTCGTTGCTCAGCGAGTAACTGATTCAAATTTATGTGTTTGTATAAGAGATGACTAATGCAAGAGGTTATAATTTTATAAATATTTTGAAGACAAGTAATTGGTCGGTATTTAGCAGGATTTTTGGTATCTGTAAGATCTTTAGGTAGCATGTAAGTAGTTCCTTGTGTCGTATAAGGTGGCATATGGTCTGGGTTTTGTAAAAAGTGATTAATATGTGTTAGTGGAAATGGGTGAGTACTTGTGAGTTTCTTGTACCAATAATTATGGATTTTGTCTGTTCCAGTCGCCTTCCAGTTATGGGTTTTGGCTATTACTGAAGTCAGTGTGTCAATATCAATAGCATCGAATTCCAATTCTGGTATGTTTTAAAGTGCGTGTTGGTTATCGGCGATCCAATTACTACTGTTGTGAGTTACTGGGTTAGACCATATGTTAGACCAGAATTCGTGTAATGCTTCTGGAGTAGGAGTTTCTGTAGGTGAGGTAAAGCTTGTGTTATTCGTAGTCAACGTTCTATAAAATTCTTTCTCGTTTGTGCGGAACATCTTGTTTTGTGTTTTCCTTAGTGGTGTTAATTTGTAACGGCGCAGTCGGCTGGCTAAGGCCTAAGCCTTAAAGCAAAAGCTAACTTTTGATTTAAAGTGTCAATGAAATTGGAATTCACTGTATAGTAAGGTTCATGATATGAATGTATTCTATATTGCAGTTTAATGCGTTCAAAGTGTTCCCTAAGTGAGCGGGTCGTGTTTCCCCGTACGTAGTGTGTGAGTCTACCGATATCTGCTCTCAGGTTAGTAATTCTTATTTCAAGACGTATTTGCCAAGCTGGAGTTTTGTTTCTATTGTTAGTGCGTTTTAGTGTATTATGTATTTTACCTCCAATGTATGTGATTTCCGTATGTGCAGTTCAGTAGATTATTGTTTGTAAAGGAGAGAAATCTGTGGCTGCAGAAATATGTTTAGGTAATATATTACATTTATTGAATAAATTAGAATAAATAGCGAATTGTCTACTTGGTTATTGTTTGGGTGTAAACGGTCTTGAAGTGGGATCTAGATCTTTAAACTCAACTAATGTCTTCTTGAATTACTCTTCTACTTCCTCTAGTTTTTCATCGGAAAGTAATCTTGGATTATTGTGTTGGTTTCCGGTAAGGTTGTGAATATGGTCCTCTTCATTTGCAGTCGTTAGCTCTAAATTGGGTTCTTGATTATGGGTGTTATTTTGTGATGCGGTAGATATATGTATATGATGTAGTGATTCAGAGTTTGGAGACGGTTGGCGTATAACAGTACCAGCTTCTATTTCTGTGGCTACTTCATCTTTTATTTCCTGTACTCTAGTGGTAGCAATGTATTTATTCCTAATAATGGCTCTAAGTTGGTCCGAGATTCTCTGTTCAGAAACATGTGCTAGGTGCAGCAGTATTTAGTAGCAGTTATTGCAGCTGCATACAGTAAAGGTCTATAAGCTGTTTTGTTTGATTCGAGTCTAGTTATTTTGTAATAATTGCGTAGTATAGTTTCATTGACTTCATTGCTCCAGGATAATCTTTGGCGATGGCTGCTGATGTTTTCCTGGGTTTGGGATATTGTTTGGCGATTTTGTTGTAAATCTTGTGTTCTTTTGTCTGTTGTGCGTGAGTGGTAGTAATTATCATTCAGCAATGAGGTGACTTCTATCCTGATTTCATCCAGTATGTCTGGAGGTAGTAATTTATTTCTCAAGATGGCTCTTATTTGGTCACCCACTCTTTGTTTGTTGATAATAAATTGAGGGAATTTAGTTGTGAATAATCGATGCATTTCGGGTAGGTACGATTTTGTATTTTGTTCTAGATTGGAAGCCGTAAGGTAAGCACGCAAAATGGAGCGGTTCATATCTTCCGTCCACCTGATTCTCGTGCGGTTCCTGGTGACAGTGGGTGCAGAAATAGCGAAGAGTGCGTGATGTAGGAGAAGTCTGCCTCGAGTAGCTGTGCCGCGTTGACCTGCTCTCAACAGAGAACAGACTTAGTGGTGATGATGGGGGTGAAGACAATTCTGCTGTAACTTCTTCGGGTTTATCCCCATCGAGAGCCCGCCAGTTCAACTTCTCACCGCAGATGGTTAGCATTTTGCTGCGACACCCAGCATCGGTTCCAGGTGTGCCCCGACGACCTCCGGGAAGCGGTCTTAAACAGTGCCTAGATTTAGTGTGCGAAGACTAAAAACTAACTAACCCCCTCAGAAACGTAGGGCTGCCCGAATCAGATGAGTTAGGCCCACCGGACTCGGGGAGGGACTCCCCGGCAGAACCGGAACCCCCCTGAGTAGTCATATGTTTTAAATTCGCGTCCATGTTCCGTGTTTACTTCTTCTCCTAGTTGGTGGCCATTTGTTTAGAGAGGATAACAGCCAAGTTGTTATGTCCCCCACCACGTCAAGGTGGTCCCCGTGGGGGGGTTATTATCATTATCATTGTCATTGTCATTGTCGTTGTCGTTGTCGTTGTCGTTGTCGTTGTCGTTGTCGTTGTCGTTGTCGTTGTCGTTGTCGTTGTCGTTGTCGTTGTCGTTGTCGTTGTCGTTGTCGTTGTAGTTGTCGTTGCCGTTGCCGTTGCCGTTGCCGTTGCCGTTGCCGTTGCCGTTGCCGTTATCATCATCATCATTATTATTATTATTATTATTATTATTATTATTATTATTATTATTATTATCATTATTATTACCATTATTATCATAATCATCATTATTATCATCATCATCATCATCATCATCATCATCATCATTATTATTATTATTATTATCATTATTATAAATTGCTGTGATTTAAATATTGTGTTGAGGCTATGTTGGAATTCAAGCTTCAGTATTTGTTGTGTATAATTTTTTTGTTGTAAATAATTTGATGTGACTGACTGTACCCTAAATATTTGTAAGTTTTTGTTTTGGTCAAATGGTTTAATAAGAAGGCCCGATTCTAAGGAGTAACTGTGCTGATACGTGCATCCTTTTTTAATTGAATTTATCTTACATTTGTCAATTTCAAATTCCATTTTTATATCATTTTTAAATTGTTCAGCTAAGCTAGCTAGGTTATATATGTTATGTTCCTTATCAACATAGAGTTTTAAGTCGTCCATGTAAAGTACTCGTAAATGGCTTAAAGTAAATTTTGTCTCTATATTATTGTCCCTGAAATATAAGTGGTATCCTTTCGATGCTGAGTTTAATAGGTTCGAGAGTGGATTTAAAGCCAGGATACCTCTTTGTATTTTAATTGGTTCTGTTTCTATAAATCAGGTAGGAGTGGTAAGTTCAAGTCGCGTTGCCCAAGCTTTCATGGTGTTTTCCAATAAATTTATTAATTTTGGGTGTATTTTGTATTTTTCTAAGATCTGTATTAGCCACGAGTGGGGAACGGAGTCATATGCATTTTTATAATCAATATACATGGAGTATAAATCAGTCTTGGTTTTTTGGATACGTTTTAAAATTACAGAATCTATGATTAATTGTTCTTTACAGCCTTGACTGAACTTACGGCTGCCCTTTTGTTGTTCAGCCAATATGCTATTCCTTCGACGTGCTTATATATTAAATCAGAAATACAGGATGTCATAATTTTGTAGACTGATTGTAAACAAGTTATGGGTCTGTATTTTGCTGTTCATTTGTATCATATACGTAGTTCCGGATGTAATATAGTGGGGTATTCTGCTAGGATTATTAATAAACTTGTTCAAAAATATATGGAGATATCCATGAATATGTGTAAATTTATTGTACCAATAGTTATGTATATAGTCTGATCCTGGTGCCTTCCAATTGTGTAAATTATTTATTACATTTCTAAATATATCTATGGGAATGTGTTCAAAAAACATTTCCGATGTAGTTATATTTCTAGTCATTTCTGCTTCGATCCAATCAGCTTCAGAGTTATGTTTCACCGGTTTTTCCCATATTCCTGCCCGAAAGTTACGCAAATCAACAGGTTCTGGAGATTCATTTACAGTTCGTATGTTGTTATTGTTTCTTGAATAATGTTTTAGTTTCTGTAAAACTGTTTTTCATTGTTGTTAAATTGGATACTTTGTTGTTTTCTAACCGTACATGTCTTGTATCTGTTGAGCCGTCCAGATATGAGTGCAAGTTTTTGTTTGAGTGTGTCTAATATATTTGTTATTTGTATGTTTGTTTTTTCATGTAGAGAGTGTATACTAGATTGTTGCATTATATTCTTCACGTGGTTTTCAAGTCTTTTACTCCTAACCCCATTTATTAAATATGAGATGCTGCCTATTTTCATTCATATGTCAGTTATTCTTTTTTCGAGACATTTTTGCCACTGGCGTATCCGGTTTTTATAAGTAACTCGAGTATGCTCTCTTGGTTCCAGTGATATTCTCGCTCCGTTAATTTTGGCAGCCGTCCAAGCTGCACAATAAAATATTGTTTGCAAATAATGATAGTTGATCGTCTTCAGATATCTTAGATATCCCATCGCCCCTTATATTCGCTCGGAGATTATATCTCGTGGGTCGAATTGCTCTGCTTATACACTGAACAGACGTATGCGCAATGATGTCCCCCCCCCCCCCAATACGAGGGATGGCCTGGGTCGTCAGACTCAGGGCGGGATTCTCCATCGCATATAGCTCCGGTACCCGCCTGGGGTATTCTTCTAGTTCTCAGGCGCATATCACATGTCTTTTAGAGTTTGGGTTTGGAACCATTACTTGGGAGAGTATGTTAATACCAAGATGTTATAGGCTATACAAATCATGTAATTAGAGGTCTAGGTGTTCATTACCCGATTTTGTTGCCTTCCCTAAGCCCCCTCACCACGGTAAGATGGTCCCACGAGGGGGTTATTATTATTATTATTATTACATTATTATTACTATATAATACTTTACCACTAACCAACTTGACTAATTATTTTTTCATTGTAAAACTTTGGCGAAATTGTTGTTAGATTGTTGTCTCTTTAAAGGATTTTATCGCGTTTATTAAATTTTTCTTGTGGAAAGAGACGGAATAATAATAATCAGTTGATAGATGATGAGACCTGACCATAAATTTCTCCAAGATTTATTATCATACTGTATTGCAGCCAAATTGGGTCAGCATGACCGCGGAGGTACCTCTCGCTCACATGACACTGGGGTAAAGTGACGGCTTCGTTATCGTTTGTGAGTAGCCGGGGACCCATAGTAGCGGAGAAAAAAGGAGAACAATGGATGCGGTAGCATTCAGAAGGCTCCATTTACTCTTTTGCCCTTCTGTATCAGCCATAAAAATTTAGTCGATATATATTTATTATATTGTAAATTTATAAGTTTACCCAACGAGCAGATTTGGGATATCTAGTATTTTTTTTTAAATTGGAACATTCAAGTCTAAACTCAATGCAAACTTTTCAACATTGAAAGTGCTTATTTGCTATAAAGCCTTCTGGAGCCTCCATTCATACCTGCTTCCACGTTGGAGCCGGAATCAGGTTAGGAATGTTTTATAATCTAGATTTTAGAGCATCGCAGGGAGCTTCAACTCTCTATTTATTTATCACTGGTGCGTTGTTTCCGCTCCGCGAGTACCCCCGGGATAGCGACGGCCGCTGGGGTCCACATACTATTTAAGTCAATTTCCGCTGAATTTTTTAATGCCAATAAATGTTGTTATTGCGCGAGAGCCCATTATTTTCTGCTGGAACCCCCTCATTTTGGATATGACAGCAGTCACGAGCGAAATTTATGAAATGAAATATTATTTTTAAACTTACTGATTCGTATGCATTTTTCGTATCATATTTTCAAGATTAATTTTATTTTACGTAAACGAATGAAAAAAATGACTAAGTACTTAATTATATATATATATATATATATATATATATATACTATATATATATATATATACTATACTATACTATACTATACTACTCGTACAATTATGATACAATTTTCATCAATCACTTTATTTGAACATAAACCTCATATAGATTTTTATAATCCCACCGCGCACTACAGTGGGATAACTATCCGTTTTTATTGAGCGCTGAACCTCGCAGATAAGAGAGCGGCACCGAGGAGGGGCCCACGCCGGGGGTAGAAGAACTTATAATAAAATTGTGATCATCGGCAGGAGACTGATACGCTTTCAACAGTCTCCCGCACATCGTGACGCGGGAGGCACTGGTCTTTTTAAAGGTGCCCCCCTATCTCTTGAGGCCATTGGAAGCGTATCTCTCCGATTGCAGAGTGGCTCTCAAGAAGCGGAGTTCGTGGAGTGGCGGTGAGTCGGCCGCGGCGTCCCACATGGTTCTGTACTTGGACCAACCCTGTGGGACGTCGGTTACGGCTGGGTTCCGCGAGGCCGTCTCCTCCCCGGGACGGGTGTCATATGTTACGCCGATAACAACCTCGTGTATGCCCGGGGTAAGGACTACATGGAAGCGGTGTGGCTGGTCGAGGTGGGTGTTGACCTCGTGATCATCCGCATAGAGAGTTTAGGGCTTGGGGTCAGACTAGACAAGACCGAAGCCCTTCTCTTCCGTGGAACCGGCCGCAGGGGGCACCCACCGGGGGCCGCTTTGCAAATCGGAGAGGCGAGGGTCAGGTTGAGCCCCCACATTAAATATCTAGTATCTGTAGACATTCGGCTTACACTTCGCTATGGTGGGATCGAAGGTCGTAAAGGCGGCAATTGCGCTGAGCAGACTCCTCCGAACCTCCGAGGACACAGCGCCGCCTGCAGGCAGCTGTACTCCGGTGTCTGTCGGAGTATGGCGACGTACGGTGCTTCGGTTTGGGTGGATCGTCTCACTGCGAGAAATAAGGCCCATCTGCTCTCTGCGACCCTGTGGGTCTACGCGGTGTGTTCGATTCGGGGGTACCGTACGGTATCTAGCTATCCGGCAATCCCCCGCGGCAGCTCGTGGCGGAGGTTCTGTCCAGAGCTGCTCCTATGTCTCGGACAGAAGAGCTCTCAGCCTGAGCCCCACGTATAACAAGAGCCTGCGGGTTCACCGGTTAGGGCATGTGGCGTAAACGCAGAGGTGGGGGAAGGACCTGGCGCGGCAGCCGTTCGGCACAGAGATAACGGCTGCCTAGCGCCCGGCCCTCGAGCGGTGGATGCACCGTAGGCGCAAACCTCTAACCTTCCGTCTGACGCAGATGCTCACCGGGCACGGTTGCTTCGGTGAGTATCTGTGTAGTACAGCCCACAGGGAGCCGACGACTCGTTGTCACGATTGTGACGCCGCGGTGGTCTCAGCCCAGCACACCCTCGATGTATGCCCGAGATGGGCGGCTTTGCGTCACGATCTGACATCTGTTGTCGGAGGGGACTTGTCAAAGTCGAGCATCTTCGTCGCGATGCTCGGCAGCGACAAGTCCTACCAGGCGATGGCTTCGTTCTCCGAGACCGTCATGTTCCAGAAGGAAGCCGACAGCGGGAGAGAGAGAGAGAGCCGTCGCGTCCTCCTCCCGCCGACGACGAATGGGGGAACGAAGGAGGCGCTAACTGCAGCCTCCAATAGCGCCCCTGTGTTCCGTGTCGGGCCGGGATGGGAACCCGATCCACTTCATAAAGACACGGCGTCGTGCGGACTGTCATAGCGAAGCCGGACAGTCCCCGAGGAGGTGAAGTCTGGCCTTTTCGCCGAGGCTAACCAGTCGCTGGAGGGGTCCTGTTGCATGCAGATCCGGGATCCTCCACTAACAGCGGCTGGAGCAATGGCCAACATAGGTGCGGGGGTTTACCCGGTCTCCCAGGTATCATGCGTAAACGCATTCCCCTTCGTCACCAAAAAAAAGTTTCAGTTAAATTTTGGCAACTTAGCGCAACAAAACGCTGGCTCATCTATTCAGCTGTATATTATTCAGGAGCTTAATAATCTAACGTAATCCTCCTGCAGTGCAGGAAAGCTGCATTATGAAACATAAAGTAATCCAAATCTCGCCTGTTCGAACCTGTGTTTGATCAGCGTGTGGGTTCATTTTATATACTAGGGTGGATCTAAAAGTTCGTGTCCTAACCTACACGGAGCTATGACATCTTTCTAAATATACCGTCATTTGTTAGTATGTGTCATATTGATTTACTGTGCGCAGTTTCATTCCGATACTGCACAATATAAATTTTCTGTGATTATTTGTTTGAAGCACTCTGAGGCAATTTTCAATAATGGAGAAAATTGAACACCGTGCATCATTAAGTAACTCAATAAAAAGGCCTATCACCAAAAGACATCCATCAAGATATGGGCAGCACTATGGGGGAGTCTGTTTCATCGTATTCCAATATCAAGAAGTGGGTAGCTGAGTTTAAGCGTGGTCGTGAGAGCATTGAAGATGATCCTAGGAGTGGAATGCCTACATCCTCTACCACGAAAGAAAACATAGATAAAATTTCTGATCTCGTACTGTGTGTCCGACGTTTGACTATTGGTAAGATAGCTGAGATAACAAACATTAGTTATGGCCGGGTGCAAATCATAAAAACCGAAGAGTTGGGATTTCATAAGGTTTCTGCTCGCTGGGTCCCGAGGTTGCTGCTTTCAGCTGAACAAAAACGAGTTTGATACACAATTTCGCGAGACTGTATGGAGCTTCTTGAGACTGATCCCGAGAACTTTTTGTATAGATTTGTTACCATGGATGATAGCTGGGTTCACCACCATCCTCCGGAATCAAAGCAACAATCCAAACAGTGGAAAAGATCAGACTCTCCTACACCGAAAAAGGCTAAGGTCGTTTTGTCGACTAACAAAGTCATGGCTTCTGTTTTTTGGGATGCGAAGGGCATTATTTTTGTAGATTATTTACTGAAAGGTCAAACTATAAATTCTAGTTATTATTGTAACCTTTTACGAAGACTCCGGGAAGAAATAAAAGAAAAAAGGCCGGGAATGTTGCGTAAGAAAGTTTTGTTTCATCAAGACAATCCAAGTGTTCACACTTCGGTTGAAACAATGTGTGTAATCCATGATTGTGGCTACGAATTGCTGACCCACCCTCCTTTTTTGCCGGATTTAGCTCCCTCGGATTATCATTTATTTCCAAATTTAAAAAAACATTTGGGTGGCACGAAATTTTCGACCAAAGATGAGGTGATAGTCGCAGTAAACGATTATTTCGCCGACCTTCCGGATTTTTTTTTTTCGATGGGACAAACAAGTTGCAGGGCAGGTGGTCGATTTTTTTGTGTACTATTAAATTGGTATGGGCATATTAGTTTTATGAATTGTAGGTAGCCCTGAATAATGAGTATATTTGATCGAAGCAGAACAGAGTATGATTTATGACGCACTTATTGTAACAATATATATGTAATACATAGATGGAATAACTAATTGTTTTATAGTTTTTAATAAGCTCTTTTGTAGAATGTCCTCGAGGGATTTACTGTAGACTCTACCTGAAGGAAGCTGTCGCGCTACTCGCCCTGAGCTGTAATCTGAGGAACCGACGGGCAAATTGTCACAGCGAATAATCCCTCTGACAAGTGCCACGCTCTGAAGTCTATTCTACTACATGCGGGGTCGATTAAGTATCGCTTTGTGCTTTAAAGCTAAACACAATTCTTTACAAATTGTTATGTTCCTTATGATTTTTTGTGTAAGTAGTACGTGGGGCCTAAAAATAAAATGGACTTAAAGAAATCTTCGGACCCTTCTATAACGAGGTTTCGGCTCAATCTGTCTGTGTTCCAGTCATCATTATGTTATCAGAGGCGGCGCGGAGTCACACAATTTATTTGCTTGCATGTTGATTCAACAAGAGCGAACCTGGAACCAACAGGTGATTGGTGTTCCGTCCACAAGCATAATCATTTTTGTGCGTCAACAATACTGAAGAATTTTCCCGGAAATGTCTTGTCTGTGTCTTTTTTGAAATAAGAGGGCGAACGAGCATTCGGTGCCTTTTTACGACTACCAACGCCCACGATTACACATCATCGTAATTACTATGGCGTCGCGCTGTCCGCAAAGAGTCACCGTCTAGTTAATTATCTTGTAAATACAAAAGTTGTACTTATAAATGGGCACACAAATCGAAGTCTAAGCTCGATCTGCCTTGGAATTGTATATTTTATTAAACTGTAACATTGTTTCCGTCTTAACAACAGTACACCTTCTGGAAACGAGGATGGCTACTCAGCGATATTATTATTAAGGTAAACTAACCTTACTTACAGCCTGTATTGTAACAACTGTATCGTGTAAGTGATCAGTGTAAAACTTAGGCGAGTAAAAGTATAAGATAGACATCGTTTTAGCATTATATAAAATATAAGATATTCTTTTTAATTTCTAACATACTTATGTAACTTAATTACTACGAGTTACAATTGATTATAATTATTTAAGTGTATATGAATTTTATAACATTAATTATGATTATCCTTAACATTTGGCGATATATAAAGGAAAGTATAAAGAACGTTAATATCATCTAAATTAATAAAATGAAAATACAAGAATCGTATTATTATAATTAATCAATAAAAGAAAATATGAAAATAAAGATATCATATTTATTATTTTTTATGATAATTAGCAGGATTACACAGTATTTCTTTTTGAAGGACTAGGTAAGGATTTTATAGAATAGACTTTTTCTTCAGAAGAATCAGAGATGTACTTTAAGTTCGAGACACAATTTTTTTTTTAGAGATATAATAATCTTTACTAAAGATAGTAACACTACAACCACTTCTACTACATAGATAATTTTCACTTTTGTACAATAGATACAATAGAATGTATAGATTATTATTAACAGATGAGATGATTCGGGTATGTCGTTAATTTATTTGTCGAAGTCGGAAAGCTGCGTGCTGGCTTTGGCTAAGAAATCTAAATTGTTGGATTCGTTTAATTTTACTCTCTGTTTAATTTTTAATTTGCTCTAATTTATTTTGCACTTCGTATTTCTATTTCTAAAACAACAATCATGTTGGCTAAAATCGATATTTAATTTAGAGTTACTTAAATAAGGTGAAAAGTAATCACTCAAGTCAATCAGGTATAAACGTAAGTGTTTTATAATAAACTTTACAATTTTCAAGTAAATGAAAAATTCCTAACCCAATTAAAATTTCATCGGCACTTGGAACACAGTTTTCACAAGTAAGATGACATTTGCTAGGTTCCGATTGAACATAAATCCATCGATTATTACTTACTTTCTGATACAGGTCTACGGACCCATGAAATATTCTTGTATAGCAAGATTTTGGTAGCGCGCTAATGGCTTCGGTTAACAACATTGTTTCACAAGTAGGATTGGCGATTGTCGAATGCACATTTCCTAAAGGACACACATAACATCAGCATTTTATCACTTACACTCACTGACACTTGCGAGCTGCGAGTAGAATAAGCGGTCAGGTGTTACTGCCAAATATCGTTTATAGGGCGCGATGAAAACATAAGTGTTTCGTGTAGTTTTGTCAAAGGTAACACTGGGAATGGTATGTTCTGAAAGACGTTATATACGTTGTATACACATGTAACTCGAGCTTTTTGTACAATTGCACTAGTCCGAGTACAGTGGGATATAAAATATTCATTTTCTACTAAATAATGTAGCATTGTAACGTCATCGATGTCGAAAGATAAATATAGAAATATACTTTCAAGCAAACTTAATAGCATAGAAAAATGATTTTTAATATAAAATTTGTCATTATCCTCTTACAAGTTTCCCAAAACATGTTTCCATACTAAATATATTTCAATTCAATCGACTTTCGTTTTTCTTTACATTACACGTAGTATTGTTGATTATAGAAATCGTGGACTTCATAACAAGGATAATATCACGCATAAGTCTTGCCAACTGATTTTCGTCTGACTGTACTTGATTTATAGCATCGGTAAACTTATTAGAGTCATTGATAAATGGGAGTCACCCAAGCCAAACAGCCCACGTTTATAGCGTTTGTTATTATCGGCCTGTACTAAGTAAGAAATTGACGAAAACTTTTAACATTATTATTATGTTATGACACTAACGACTTTAGTGAACTTAATTTGTGATGACTATAAATCACAATATTTTATAGTTTTTTGGAACAAATATTCGATTGCATCTAAATGTGGTTGGATGTGACTTCATCTAAATATGTTACAACATTGCAACTATCACTACTAAAGTTCAAGTCTAAAAGTCGGTCGTAATATAGACGGTATCCAATAGTACGGTCACAAAAGCCTCGTGCGCTCTGAAACAAAGATTTACTCGCGGTAGATAACTGTGTTGGATGGTGATAAGAATTGCCGTTTAGATACCGATCAGTATGGGTATGTTTTCTATATACTGTATGGGTGAATGTGTTGTTGGGATTACAGATGATCGGGTACTTTTAAAAACTTGGTACATCAGGACATCTGTCATCTCAATGCACCAGTAACCATGGTTTCTGTAAAGCTTCTGAAAGGTTGGGCTACATAAATAATTAAATAAACTAACTTAAAGTAGCTGTATAGTATTGACTAACATTCGTGTAAACTTAAGACATCCACTGTTGAGATATATTTTGTTTGTATTTTGCAGAAAAAGTAAATATCGAGGGAATATGAGGTATAGAAGTTAAGTAGATATTTCTATTGACATACCTTCAAACGCGTACATATTTGGCTACGACGGGTAGTTCTCGGTAACAGTAGCACCAAATCATCATTCAAATAACTCCTTGCTGAGGCGTTAATGTTAATGAACCTCGAACGCATTATTGGCATAACGGGCCATTCTCCCTAAATTTCGCCTGTATCTGAGGTCTATCCTATTGAAATTCTCTACTACATCAAAAATAATTCGAGCCATTATTTTATTAAAAATCGCATAGAATAACGCGTTAGAGCACTAATAAGTTAAGTAAGTGAATTTTTTTACACTCGATCCGAAACTCGATTTCCAAGTCAATACGTAGACGTCAAACTATGCTCAAGAGTACCAAAAACGAATAAGATCGAGAAATATTCATTCCAATTATTTACGAAAAATTCCACTGCAATCGAGTTGAATCGTGCGGTAGTGGCGCGTTTAAAAGTACCGATTGACAGCTTCTTGATGCCAATTCTAAATTTTAAATAGGATCAAGTGACAAGAGTAAGCCGTCAGGTAGCAAGGGTGATTTTCATCATGACAAAAATTAAGTTCATTATTCGGAAAAGATGATACCGGTTTTATTGTTAGGGTAACAGGGTTAAAATTGACTTTACTTTCTGAAGTGTCTATAACAGTTAAATATAATATTTATTTGCCTTAATATAATAGTTATTTGCTCGTGTTAAACCTTTAGAGAACATTCGTTTAGGATAACAGTCAATTCTAGTAGTTAACATTAGCGCTTCGTGTATTCCGGGATCGGAGACCAGACAATCAATTATAATCACACTACGAGCTGGTATAGTATAATAAATCTGATCAGGATTTTTAAGTTCGAAATAAATTGTTTGTTCATTACACCTAAACTGTAACTGTAATTTCTAATAACATGCATTGTAAGTCGACAGTAAGTTTGTAAGTCGACAGTGAGTTTGTAAGTCGACAGTAAGTTTGTTCCTATAATTCTATGGAATTCAAGGCTAACGTTGGATATAGCTCGAAAAGAAAAGGAAAACGAAATATTTTGGTCGTGAATAAAATGCAGTCCGCATTTGGTTTTGGTTAAAAAAGCCGTATTCATGATTTATTTATTATTATTAGAGCTCTTTATAGTCGCGTCATTTTATCTCTATAGATTTAAGCTCTCAACTTACGGATTTGAACCCGGGCTCGTTTCCGTAAGCGGAGTGTGGGTTTGTCATTCTGTGAGTAATATGTTTTATAACTGTGTCACTATATGTAAGGTTTCATCACTCAACCGGCTCGGTGTAGCGGTGTATATGATATTGGTTCTAGCAGGAAAAATGCTTTTACGCACCATCCAGCCGACCCAAGGGGGCCTGAAGTGTGTGTCGAGCTCAGGCCGTGAAGCGATAGCTATTACCAACTAATAACTGCTATCCGTTAGTTGGGCCTATTGCCATTTTACTGCGGGAGCGTGTCTTGGTGTTTCTTTGGTTGTGTTCTTGGACGGACTTAGCTAATGCTATCGCGATCGCGTCGTCGGCGTCGTGCAATACGTGCTTCGGCCGACGGTAACGAGAGTCGGTTAATAACGTCGGACGGTATTCCAACGTTTGGACAATAAATTTATTTTTGTGAATAAGGGCACGGTCAAAGAACTTTTCAGACAGCTCTATGAAGTGTCCTTTAATCGAGGTCAATTGAAAGTCACAATGTTGGTCGATGTTTCGGAAGTACTACGAACATCCAGTAGCCATGCGTAAGAATATATTTTGCATTTTCTGTAAACGTTCTATTTGAGATGGGGATATGTGCGCGAATGCTGCGCTGCAATACGACATGATCGGTCAAATGCTTGTAATGTAATAAGTGAGCTTATGTCTATACTCCATTTTACTCTTTTTGTTTATAAGAGGATAGTATTTAAAAAGGTCATAATGCCTTTTTCAGAACGTTATCAATATTAATTTTAAACTTTACTAATATTATTGAAGCTCATCGACCTATCGAGAGTGACTCCTAAGTATTTTACCGTCTCTGCTCTAGGTATTTCGTTACCGTAGAGTAGGATGGGAGGCATGTTTCCTCGTCTCGGCGAGGGGTGGCTTAGCGAGAAGAATATGGCCTTACTCTTCTCCGCATTAACTCCTATTATCCATTTTAAGAACCATTCACCGAGTTCGGTGATGGCCTTTTGGAGTAGTTTGGCTTCGTAGTTGGGGAGGTATCTAATGTATAGTGCGGTGTCATCGCGGAGGGGGGTACTCGGCCTTTTGTAGGCGGAACCACGCGTTGTTGGTGGGTATGGGGGCAGGGATGAAAACATCCTGCTTTTGTATCGGGCACCTTTGCGTCTGTGGGGTCTTTTGTCCACTGGGCAGCGGCTTGTGGATACCCAAGGACTTAAGTACCCTCCCCTTAAAGAATTTGGAGGCCAGTGGGCACCTTCTGCAGTCGGCAACTTATCCGTACAGCACGCATGCTGGGGGCTCTTTGGCGGTACTGTCCCTGAGACAGTCCACCGTGACGTGGTCGCGCAGGCACCTGACGCACCTTGGGTGTCCATAACAATTTCGTGCCGAATGCCCATTGCCCGGGCGCCCCTCTCTGGCTCGCTGGATCTATGCAGCATGTAGTCAGTCCACATGTCGCCTTTAAATTATGGATGCCCTTGCACTCTGGAACCATTATGATACGATATTCCTATCGCGCAGGGGGCGGTCCAGCGGCGGTGTTTGCCAGATTACGCGGTGTTGACACGGACACCGTTTCTAACGGCACCCGCTGATTTATAATTGATGCGCTGGGCATCAATTAAACCGGCGACATTTGTCCACGCATTTTCATCGTGGATGACTATCGGGGGAGGGCATCTCTCCTAGAGGCTCCTCCAAGGCCTCAGGGGCTTTCCTCTAGGGCGAATGTGCGGGCGACGGCCCTGCAATGGGTGTTTCGTATGGATTTTCAGCTATCACGAACTTTGCCACCTTTGCAGGTGGAGGGGGTGCCGAGGGGGCCGATATGCTACCGCTTTCGACACGGAGCTTCCTCTTTCTCGACCTTCGTAGCCTTCTTCACTAGCGTGAAGTCGGTTCATCGGAGCCGGAGTCTGAACTGGCGTTCGCCGATGTCGACATGCCCTCATTGGCGGCGGTCGATCCCATTTATAATGCCTCTATAGGGCTAGGCGACGCGGGACTCATGTCCTACTCAAAAGCCTGGATGGCATACGGGAATTTGGATCGGAGAAAGTCCATCAGTAATTTAAACTGCTTTTCAGCAGCCATTTTTATTGCTTAATTTGTTTGGCTCGTTAATACAAGGCAAGGTGAGTAAAATTTTTGTGTCCTATTAAAATAGGGTGTGTGAATATTGTCCTGATAAATTATAATTACTTACGTATTCTGCAACAAAACAAAACCGAGCGCGACGAGCATAACTTATCAACACTCCTTTCATTTTCGCGTGCAAATTAAATAAGGCAGTAACACAACACGAGCCGAGCGCGAGCGTCGAATTCACCGCCCTCAACGATCGTCGAGTTGACCGATTAGTAACGGTTGCCCAGGCTCGCTAGCGGAGAAGTGGCGAGCGGGCGACAGCTTACGCAATAACGGTCGCGTCTCGCGAATACGGCAAACTGAAATATGTAGGATAGGTAATACAAATATATATATTTGTTATACAATAAGGAATTATATATATAAAATCGAATAAATATCGCACGGATCTCAGATCGCACACAAATGAGCGCAGCGAGCACAATCGAAAAAGGCCTGCACCGATCGGAAATCGGACGCAAAGTGACTGGATGACCCGTTAGTGATAGGCTTGCGAGCCGAAATAGAAATTGACGGAGTTTTTGTTTCAATAGACTTAGCGTATTCACCATTATAAATGCGCTGTTCAGCCGAAATTGAAGATTGCGGCTTTTAAAGGATTTCGATTGATCACTAACAACGGGCTGATGAGCCAAAATAGAAGATAGTGGTGATTTGATTGCAAAGGATTTAGTGTAGCTATTACCAATGGCCCTTTGAGCCGAAATAGAAGATAATAGTGACTGAGGTTCTGAAGGGACGCGTGGTTTATTATTAGTACCGGAATGTTGGGATCCTCGTTGGCACTGATACATGGATTAGTTTAAACGATCATTATTTTCGTGTTGATCTTGCGTGTGAAATGTTTCATGACCGGACTCTCTATGACTTTGGTTATAAGTTTAAAAAATTTGAAACATCGTTATTATTACTATTATTATTATTGTTGTTAAATCTAGAATTATTGTATGCTCGCTTTCTACATTGGGAAATGTCGTGCCTTGCTTTTTTGCAATAGCTGTAAAACACTGGTGTGTAACTGTTTCTATAAGCCGACTGCTGACTATGATATTCGCGTGTACGCGTGTGAACGTCGCGTTGTGCAACGTGACGATAGTCGGAATCAGAATGCTTTGCTATATCACACTTTTTATATATTTTTAAATTGATTGTGAAATTTTTACTCAAGCTGATAATATTTTTCTCCTCTATAGCTATATTGATGGCGGTATTAAGATACTTAGGATCTCTACATCGTACAATGTTGCTTATGTTGGGACACAACCCCAAAGCTAAATCTTCAGTGATGGCTATGCGACCTGCTAATTCCTTATTTAACGAGTCGGAATTATGTATTTGGAATTGTAAACTTGTAAGACACTTTTTGACCCGCAATGCGAACTGGGCCACAGTTTTGTTTGGTTGTTGGTGGCATGACTGAGAAAGAGATCCAGAAGCAGGTGATTGTAATATTTTCTCTCCCCGAAATATGTTTAAGAATGTCTTTTAGTTTGTTAAAGTTAACAAAAACTTTGTTAGAACACCAGCTTAGAAAATATATTTTTAGTCAATAGTTCTTTTCGAGAATCAGACGCTAAGTTTATGGCATTTCTAAAGTTTGTGAGGAATGCTGGAAAGGTTTTACGTTCTGCATTATGAGTGTTTATAAAACTACAAAGGACCTGTATGGAGAACTGCTCCGGAATTGGAGGTATTGGAATTACTTTACCTTCACCTTTGGTACTTAACATGATTATATTATATTATATAATAGTGTTTATAAGGAAATACGTTAAGATAGTTATGCCAATATGACAATAAGACGAGATAGATTATTTTAGTCACAGTAGGACGAAGCACTCGGTGAACATTCGTGCGGCAGTTGCAGCTGGAAAGGCGCGATTCGACAGCGACTCGTTGAGACTCGGGGATGAGTGTCTTTGTACAGACACACAGGCAAGCGGCTAACTGATGGTCTATTGGTTAACTCCAATAGGACGGATCTTTTAGTTTTTATATAGACGTGGCGACAGTTAATAGATTTTTAGTATGAATGTCGCGGATTTAAGATTCTTGAGACCGCGAACTTCGGGGGCACAATTTGTAATTACTACACGATTTATCGATTTTTTCTTAATCAGGGAGTATATAAATCCCACCTCTGACACCATTGTTATAGGGTAGGTTCCAGAAGGATTATAGAAAAATAAAACTGGAATTGACTCACTATAATTAACTTGAAAATACAAAACTTGTACTTAGTACTATGTGCCCACAACTAAGTCTAAACTCGATCTGCCTTAGAATTGTATATTTTATTAAGCTGTATTATTATTTCCGTCATAGCAACAGTATATCTACAGGAAACTAGGATGGCTACTATGCTATATTGTAAGAGTACCTCCACGGTCGTGCCGGCCCAACACTGTTCTACTGGAATGACGGTTCTCACTCACACAATATGCCGTCACGTTTCGTGCATTCTAAGAGCTACCAGTGGACCGTTGGAGAACAAGCAGGGTTAAGAACCCGCATCTGCTGAACAGTTATGTGGATGCCTATAGGACGTAGGTATTCACAAAAAAATTGCTGCCCCTTATAACATAAAAAATGTAACGCGAATATGCTTAAATACAAAAGTTCAGTCCACTGGGCTTTATAACACTCCATCTTCCATCTTCATTTTTTCACATTTTGTATCGCACTTTTCACTCATTCACTCCAGATCAACTAGAGCACACAAATTGAGCTACACATCATAGCTATGCAATGATATGTAGAACAATTTATGGACATGTGCATCTGAAGTGTTTAGGTTATCGTGCAGAATATAAAGAATGTTATACCATTGGTATACATTGAATACAATAGGTTTTGTACTTGTGTTATTAGGCAATAACTAAATCACCTAAAAAATTTGTGATTATTTTTTTCAGTACAAAATAAATATCCTGCTAAGCGGTAAAAACATAAACACCCTACTTAGCCGGGTACCTGATACGAAATCTATTCTTCCAAGTTTCAATATAAAAAAAGTGTTTTAATGCTTCGTGCGGCGGAGTCGTCGTAACAGACTGAAATAGCACTAGCTCCAGCTACTTCAGTCCGTTACGACGACTCCGCCGCATTCTAGCCCCTACTGTCTTGTTTATACAGTGCTCTTCTTCGCGCAAGGCCCTCGGGAACAATGAAAAGTCATGGAATTGATTTGTGCTACGTTTGTAGTTGAATTCCTCCGTGTTCCGGTAATGATGTGTCCTCGCGTGTCTTGTCGCCGGGAGAACCCTTATCACGTCAATTATTTATGAAACGTAGCACAGCTTATGTACCAAACGTAACCATTTACAAGAGTAATTTTATATTCACACGAGTCCTGTGACGAATTCATTCCGTGCGATTCGTTTTAAAGTTATTTCGAGCGGAACGTGACAATATTATGTCGAAACGTTCTTCCATTGAAGCTTTGCACTTTGCTTTTAGCTTAATTACTTTCAGGAGCAGACGTAAATCGCAAAACTTTAGATGGATTGGTTCTGGGGAAGGCATTATGAAAACAAATAATTTGTCAAGTCCTACTCTTACAGTAGTTTTTTAAATAAATAATAGCACCAAGCTACATTGCTTCACAGTCAGTTGCAAGAACTTTGAGGAAATTTGTGTAAATTTTAAGTGTTTTCATTTCAGCCTTGCAAAAAGAAAAGGGAACAGATAATACAAAACACCGACCAAGTGTAAGACGGAGTCGCAAACGATGCATTCCGCACCATTATCTATTGATAGCTAAACACTTTTGTTGTATGGGAGTCAATTTAAAAAAGTAATGAATCAATTTTTAGTATTCCGTTATAGCTGTAACAGAAACAGCTTTGAATATTGCAACTGTCTAACACACTCCTGGTGACAGTCAGGCGGACATCGCACCCAGGAGTTTCAGTAATAGCGTCCGGTTTTTACCGTCGAGGTTAGCAAGCATAAACACAGGCCAAATGCGATTCGGACTCGCGATGGGGTGAAGGAGGACATCGCATTTGTATAGGCGGAGGTAAAAAAAAATGGGCGTCGGTAGCCGCCGACTATGATGGCTCGTTTGAACCCCTATGCCATGCAAAAACAAGTTAGTTGTAATATCATATCTTTACGATTACGTGATATGACAATACCTGCTACCAAAGCAGCCAATGTAAAAGCGGCTTTGGTTGTGTGTGTTTACATGTGTGGGTGAAGGATTGCGTGTGTTTACATGTGTGGGTAACAGGTTGCTTGTAGCGCTTGCAGTGAGTACAGAGGGCAGCTCGACGGATTAACGTATAGCTTGGGGCAGATATTATTATAATCTTCCTCCACTGCTTGTGCTCACGACTTACCATGCTCACAGAAGACGTATGCTGAGTTATGTAGGAGGTGGTGTCATTGTTGTGCTGACAGCCGAACCGCCCAGAGCCTGCAGCTGGAGCCACTTCGATAATTGTAAGAAAAGGCGCAGCTGCAGAGAACCTTGACAGAAGATGTGCGCGTGTGTTCATCACATGATTGTGTGTATTACAAGCTCTGGCGTCTGGGCGGTGGCGGGGCGCCACAAGTTCTACCTTATCAATGCGACGTAGCGGTCGCTTCGTACTTGTTCGTACGAATTCACTCTAACCGTTATATATAATAACTGCAGGTCTGTGTGTGTGCGTGTACTAACAACTCGACGGCCGCCAGCGGCGCTCCTGTCAGTCCAGTGCTGAACACATTGCAAGCAACAGCATGACCGCCGATTACCCTTAACACTCGCAGATACAGATAAACACAATAATGTAAATAGTGGTGACTGATGCATTATCGAGCATGATTTTTTAATTTGGAGACTTACCGTTTTTATTTATGAAGTATATGACAAAAAGAAAGTTATTAATTTTACTTTTACCATAAAATTTAAATTAAATAAACTGTGTTCGTAGCATGAGACTAATAGTTACTTCTCTTAATTTTAGTTGATATATGAAAAGGAAACGTATGCTTACATTATTTAAAGGTAACAAACTATCGACTTACTTAATACACAATAAGCAATATTATGTAGTTTCAGTTAATCGACAGGTACTATTTATGACCAACAATAATAATAAATAATAAACTTCCGTAAAATACAAAATATTTTAATTCCAATTTCATCCAGCTGTGACTGATACTGAAATGAAAATGTTTTAAAGTAACTGAAAAGCAAAATTTAAAACGTAAGACTCCACTCATCATCACTTCGGCAAGTTGTGTGTGATGACGACATAAATGAGTGCAGATGAACTCCTACAAGTGGTTAATTAATTTAACGGAGCGTCTGTTAGTGAACCATGAGGCTCTGAACTCACACACGTTTGGATAATTTTATTACATTAGTATTAGAGAACACGTGCCAGTAATTTTGATTTCCGGGCCTTTGGGATTCACTGAAGCATATCTATAGCGTTTTAATTAATGTTTTCTTCTCTGTCTCAGCTTAAATAAGGCAGTGCGTGTGACTTCGTTGCATTATTTCTTATTTGTATTTGAAATTGACACGTATGTGTGTGTTCTAACTGGATTGAATAGCAATAAATTAAGTTTTAACAGAAATCAAACCGACTACGATAATAACAAACAATGCATTGATCAGTTACAATAAATCTAACAACTCTGTCGCACGTAATCGCCGTGTTATTGCGTAGCTATACTTGAAGTCGGTGACAGTGGTATATTCTGTCGCACGTGATCGGCGTGTTATTACGTAGCTATACTTGAAGTCGGTGACAGTGGTATATTCTGCCGCACGTGATCACCGTGTTATTACGTAGCTATACTTGAAGTCGGCGACAGTGGTATATTCTGTCGCACGTGATCGCCGTGTTATTACGTAGCTATACTTGAAGTCGGTGACAGTGGTATATTCTGTCGCACGTGATCGGCGTGTTATTACGTAGCTATACTTGAAGTCGGTGACAGTGGTATATTCTGCCGCACGTGATCACCGTGTTATTACGTAGCTATACTTGAAGTCGGCGACAGTGGTATATTCTGTCGCACCTGATCGCCGTGTTATTACGTAGCTATACTTGAAGTCGGTGACAGTGGTATATCCTGCCGCACGTGATCACCGTGTTATTACGTAGCTATACTTGAAGTCGGCGACAGTGGTATATTCTGACGCACGTGTTCGCTGTGTTATTCTCCGGGTTTGTATTGTATAAGGAAGCAACTAACAGACGGAGACTATTGAGGACTAGCGACATCTATAGAAATCCGCATCATTGCCAAGTGGACGTATTGCCCTCCGATATGGGCCACCGGATACTATCAAACACAAAACGTAATAGCATAGTTGTCACTATACAGAGGCATCGTGAGACATGTGAGTAAGACCTACCACCCCGGTCGTGCTAGCCTTATTCGGATGAGATACAGCGTGGCGCCACCTCCTATAACTAGCAGGATATAATATTAATAAAAATGTCTTCAATCAGATTTTCGACAACAGTGTTCCTGTCTACACAGCTAACAGTCAGGACGTAATATTTTTATAGCGTAGGGAGCCACCACTACGATAATCTCTACCCGAACCTCACGAGCAATCAAGGTCTTCTGTCGACTACCGACACCCACAGACTACCGTGTTTGTGTCATACAGACGTGTTGCCAACCTTTTCTCCTCCTTCCTTTAGGCCAATGTTAGTATACACAGGAACAATTGCTCTTTTCATTCCCTTTCCAGCGGAATGACAGCCCAACACGATCGAACCGATATCATACGCAGTACTGTCGGTCCTCACAATCATATAACTACGAGTTAGCTTCTTTCTTCAAATATATCCAGTATGTTACTGTCCTCCACATATGCGCGTTCTCTTGCCGTCCAGTGTACGGTCCCATACAGTCTGCTGCTGCCTGCACAACAAGATATTCGCAAGATTTCGCTGTCGAGTGCTCCGCGCGTCTCATGAATCAGTGATAACACCCGAGCCGCGCCCTCACCGCCTAGTCTTTTACATGCAAATGCCCTCCTGCCTCCGTCACAACTACTGCAGGTACGTAAGGTACTGTGTGCGTGTGTGTGTGTGTGTGTGTGTCTGTGTGTGCTCGGCCCTCGCCGCTTATTGCACTCTCCAACACTATCTACCAACGTGTGCCCAAAAATGGTTTATTGCGTATGTTGATTAGAATATATTATAGAGGAATTTCGGTGTCTACATACTTCTACTAATAGCATATCATAAAACGATGGCTATGAAATTTTATTCATCGTATCGTTCGTATCATTATATTATGTATTATACAAAAACAGGTAACTAAAGACAACCTAGCTAAAAGCTAAGCTTGTGAGTTATGGAATAAGAAAGTAATCACGCGCTCGTAACCTTTATCATCGAATAGTCAATAACTCTTCTTTTACACTTACCTTCACTCAAGCAGAAGTAGTAAAGGGACAGGTGAAGGCCTCTTCATTGTAGGCAGTACGCGGCCGCGGCCTGCGGAGTACGGAGCTCGTGAACAGATAATAAAGTACATTAGCGAGATTGATACCAACATTACTCACTACACAATACAACAAACTATCGCATTACATTATATTTGAAATGGATTTCGTTCCCTTTATTACGTGCTATACGTATGGACTCTGGGGTAGGTGATAACGCCACAGTGAGAGAAAAAAGCCAAACGAGTAGAGAGATCTATTGATGTGGTATTCGAAGTATGTATCGTGTTAGAAATTCTTATCATTCCTTGTGATCTTTACTGCAAACGATCTGAAGAAGCTGTGAGCCTTGTTAAATAAGTTTGACTCGGTGTGTTGGTGTCCATCTGTCATCGTGGATGAAATGTATTTTTATTGTAATGATTAGCTAACACACAGCGTAAGATTTAAAAAAATGCAACACTTGTATCGTCTTCTACGAAAGGGAATTACTTTACTGGGTGCTGATATCTTTATATCGCTGCAATGCAGCATATCACCACAGGTGATATACTCAGTAAACTACCACAATCTTGTATTTATTTATTTGTACTCAGTTTTAACGGGATAAATTATTCCATTAGAAATGAGAAATCAGTAAATATAGATAATATAATAAAATATAAAAAAGGTCCATCCGTACTTCAGCAATACATTTTTGATATCGGCAAGAACATATATTGAGGGAGAAAGCTACAAAGTATCGTTTGAGAATCGTTAGGACCTCAAACCTCTGGAACTGTTTCCGTCTCCTTTGTCCTCAACAGCTCTGCTCGAGAGCAAGCTTTGTAGCGACCTGTAGCAGGACTCTGTGAGCCAGAAAACTAAAACTATTTGAGTGATACAAATGTTACGAGTCACTGGAGCAAACAATGTTATCGACTTGATATTTGGGAATTGTCGAGTTACGCTTAAATTCATCGGAAAGAAACATCAGGATTTATTACGAACGAGTCCTTCTGTGATTTATGCTGTAGTAAATTTTCATACGAACCTTTATACATTCCATACTAAAACTTAAAAGTCTTTGAACTGAGTCAGAAATAAAATATACCTATCATAGATGAATATCATACGTCTAAACTAGGACCTACTATGTCTATTCTTGTAGAATGCTAACCTACTCAAGTAAACTGAACCAAAACTTTATTATTCTATTCACGCTGTGCTGTGGGATCATTGTTTCATCTTCCGCATTTAACCATCCATTAAATATTTCAAGCTTTCTTAAATAAGCTCAGAATGTATCGGAATGGAAGTCCCTATTTCAAAGCAACTTTAAATTATACACGTTCAGCTGACAGAAGCAATAACATCAACGTACAATAAGTACCTTTTTTGTCGACGCGGGTATACGCATTTACGCGCCTTCCTGGGTGGGATCCAGTGGTCCAGAGGTGGGACGCTCGGCATATTATAGTGCCGAATACACACAAAAACCACCGCGGGTGCCATCAGTGCCGCCCTTAATGAGGTATCCCGGAATAGTAAATCATCACCTATTTTCTAATCGGCTAGTCAGAACCTAAGGGACCGACTCCACCCCCACAGATGAGTTTGTATCGCACTACAGGATAACTCCACCTCCTTAGGGACATATCTTCTTATAAGAGGGATACAAAGCCTGCTCCTTAGTCCCCTTTTCTTATAAGTGGGGTACAAAGAGCAACAACCTCGTCGGTCCATTTGGCTTCGACCAAGGTGTCTCGGGTCAACCCAGGGTACTGAGCACCACCGCCACGACTAGGCTTGAAACATGGTGGGGGTGGAATAATTACCTAAAAAACATATCCCAGACAAAAAAAACACTACATTTTATGTTGCTGTGTCTCATGGCACTCGTCGGTCGCGACGCGCTATTCAGCTGATCGAATGTGCTGCGCATCAACACGAGCCCGCCATCTGCCGCGCGCGCTCTCATCTCAATACCCGATAATAAGATTGAGTCCGCTTATTGTTTCGTCACACATTTATGTGGATTACTGACCCTCCGCTTTGCCATAAGTAAAGTTTCACTTAGCTTATTCTATTTGACGGTTTTATATGCGGATTATTCATAGAATTATTAATAAATATACATTATAACTATAGAAAATACACTATATTGTGTTGAAGATTGCATAATATTCTTGATTAAGCAGCTCAGCTCGTCTCTTGTGCGAAATGTATACGTAAACCGATTCAGAATATAATAGATTGAGAAGTGTTATTTTAACTGCTTATACCCGAACAAGGATATTTTAACTTAAACTAACTTTTTACACTATGAGAGGGCAAACGAGCAGACATAGCTTCGTGATGACTGATGATGATGTCCATGGATCCATACATGATTGTTATATAGAAGAGTTGTACACTCTCACTCCTCCCCTTCAATAGGGCTCTGGACATTCACAAATTCGTCTCTGACTCACAAAACTGCCTGTCAGCAGTTGTGATCAGTTGAGTCCACGGGAAGTTGGCGGCGCGGAACAGTCAAAGATGTTCTTACAAAGTAACGTATAGGTATGTGACAATGTTTTTGTGTATTTCATTCAACCTATGGATTGTTCCATAAGTTAAATGAAATATATTTACTCAAGAGCTGGGATACTGCAGTGGTACCAAGGGCCACCACGAGCTCGCGCCTCGCCGTCTCGTCATCTGCGACTGCGCTGGCGGCGGACCGTCGCCTGTACCGCCCAGCCATGAATGTACGGATCCGCCTCGTCTCCTACGACGACGAAGTAAATAGAGTTTGTTCACTTAAATAAACTATTTACAACAGAACAGTGAAAAGCTAGTCATAATGCAGTGCAGAGTGGTTTTTTTTTGTGGATCATTTGAGGCATAATGTAGAGTGCAATTCAACATGAGATAAGATTTTCATATTTAAGGTTAAAAAGTTAACTAAGTTAATTTGTTTAATGCTAAGGAAGACTTTCCTTAGCATTAAACAAATTTTTAATATTAGGGATAGGACTTATGACGGGATTTAATAAATTACAGTTTCTTTGCAAGGAAGTGTATAATTAATTTAACAAAAGTAACTGAGTTTATAAAATTCGTGATCGTGGCTCATATAAACGCCAATCTTTCTTATCACACTGCACTGATAAGAAAAACAGACAGAAATATTCGTTTTTTAATATTCTCCAGTTACCTTCAAGTGATTCACGGAGTGAACTCTCAGAAACGCATGTATTGTATGCAATAAGTAATAAGTGCTCGGCTGAAAGCTCAGCATGTATATTGAGGTCGGTGAGCTCGAGCGCACGGGGCGGCTGGCGGCTAAACTTTCTGTTGAGCCTACTTTGACGTATACTAAATGCACACTCACAATTCAATATCAACAAGTGGAATTGTACGCGCAACCAAAATTATGATATTTAAAATTAATAATGTTCAACGTATTCTGATAAAGTCTATAACTTTGATGGATGGAATATCATTTACGTTTTGCAATGTAATATCGCAGTATCTCATGTTAGTTAATTGTTAGACGAGTAGGCGACGCCGTAAATCAATAATTATGGAATGATCTTAAATTTACTACCCGCAATTCTCGTTAGACAAATCCTTTTGCTTTTATCATGCAGTGTTTTTTGAAACGAGACTGCATATTTTTCATATTTTTATATTAATCCCATTCTATATTACCTGTGTGGTTTCAGATAATGTAAGCATTTTAACATAACATCACCTGACCTAACTGCGAAACTAACAGGATTATTGCGGTGTACGTCCCAGAACGATGTATGTAGTTTATAAAATTAAAACATCAAAGATGTTAAGAGCGGAATGAGTTCAAGTTTTTTTTTTCTGCGTCGAATCGGAATTTCTCATCAGCTCGTACTTCAGCAACAACAATGGCGCAAAGAGATATCACCGAAGTTATCAAGACCCGTGACAAGAAGAACGACAAGTTGTTAGACTTCCAGTAGATAATTTAATAAGCTTTTAAGATACGTGTATGTGAAATAAATTAAATATATAATAAATCATAAATTTAAATATGTTATAATTATATTATAATATATATATATATATATATATATATATATATATATATATGTGTGTGTATATATATTTAAAATAACATTCTATAGGTACGTAATAAAGTTACCGGATCTACTTGAAAGCGTACCTGATTCTGGAGTAAGCTAGTATTTATATTTATCTGATACTTTTATTTTTATCTGAGCTTTATTTAGGTAATGACGTTGCTGCATCATTGCCTAGGCTGGCAGGACCGGGGTGGTTTCAGTTACATAATACCGGTGAGAAGTGTGACAATGTTGAGGGATATTGAACTCGATGGCTCGATGAATGGATGCCAGAATGTGTGGATGTTTATGGGCGCAAGTGATTATTAAATGTTCTGTCGTTGCATATAGTATAATTGACGCCACATATATATTTGCTGACTTCTTCCCATTCTAGCTGCAATGCAATAATGACTGTTGTTATAAGGTTAATAATGTTGTTATAAGGATACATATAAGAATTGGTTCACCAGCTACATCGTACAGTTACCTGGTGCAGTTCGTTATTAACACTGTGGATAACTACAAGTATGATAATCAAGCTTTGTATGAGGCAGTATTTTTGTAACATTGTAGCCGATAATGATGACGAATATGGCGACACGAGCAGAATTATACCTGTCAATAGCTCAAAAACGAGGTCAAATAACTGCTGTTCTGTCGCGTTCTGGGTGGTCAATAGCGATCAGAGTCAGAGCTTCAGTACATGTTGAAGTTTACGGTCGCCACCGTCAGCCGACCCCCGCAGCTATCTGTTGTGTGAGAGTTGTTATATATGTCTCAGGGTGGTTAGTGCAGGGGCGTCGCGCGGCATGGTGTCGGTAGTATTACCTCAATGTAAGCGAATCAAACAAAAATCGAAAAACTTAAAGCGATCGAAGGTTTAAAATCAGCGGGTTTCGCCTCGAAACACCTAAAGGACGCCAACCACGTATTCTCATTAAAGACGTACCTCAACACATCACGGACGAGTCTTTTCTTCTCCCTCTTTACAACCAATCACTTTGTACTAGGACTTA
The DNA here is from genome assembly GCA_017140195.1 of Eumaeus atala. NCBI lineage: Eukaryota > Metazoa > Arthropoda > Insecta > Lepidoptera > Lycaenidae > Eumaeus > Eumaeus atala. The sequence goes on along the minus strand of JAFELO010000922.1, from coordinate 50,633 downwards.
TTATCTCCGTGGTGCATAGCAGTTGGGCCTCGCCTGGCTGTCCTTTCTTTTCTTGTCTTGTGCAAGTCATTGCAATCTTGTATTTCTCCCGCTCTGATTGGGGAGGGAAACTGGAATTATTTCCCACTCCTCCTATTTTTTTCAGGGTCTGACTGATCAGACATCGAATATGCTTTTATGCGGTCAGAAGCCCTCTGAATAATTATACGACATTTCTGTTCACTGTTTTGGGGATTATACTCACACTCGAAGTGTATTTATAGTCCAGTTTAGCTATGGAAACAGGAATTTGCTGTGAAAAAAACAATACTGGCATATACTGAATTGGGACTAAAACAACAAGCGCTGAAGTAGGGGTTGGTCAATAGACACAAGCGCGCGTTATAACTTGTACCGCGGGAGTTATAGGCTCATTTTTATAAATTCATAACGTATCGGTTTATATAAAGTGACCGCTGCCAAAGTAAACAGATTCCGCGCCATGAAAATGTATTTTGTTATTTTTCCGAACCTGAGGTACAGTCACAAGCAAATTGCTGCAGGTGAATTGAATACGATATCCCTAATATACAGGCGCGAAGAAATAAATTGCTCTCGTTTCGTGTAGGCGTGTGTTACCGGTGGTCTTTGAAGGCGTCTTTTTCCCCCAAATCGTATATGCAGATGATGTTGAGCGTCGGCAGTCACTAGATTGTTCCACTGCTGCTTTATTATAAAAAAATGACTTCCAGTAAATTTTCGTAGCATAAAAGTGTGTCTAACGTAAAAGAAATTTGAGATTCTGTTTCTGTAGTTACTATTTTTCGTTCGATTACTCTCTTCATAATAACTAAGGAGCACCAGCGATATGTTACAACTGTAGCTACATTTTGATGTTATGTTAAATGTATTGATGTCCTTGTTACTTAATTGATGGCGGTCAGTATGGTAATTAGAATTTCACATGGATCCCCATGCAAGGTTTCACGACTGACCTGCTTGAATTACAATTAGATAAATAACTTCGTCGGCAGTCACTAGATTGTTCCACTGCTGCTTTATTATAAAAAATGACTTCTAGTAAATTTTCGTAACGTTAAAGTGTGTCTAACGTAAAGGAAATTTAAGATTCTGTTTTTGTTGTTACTATTTATCGATCGATTAAGTTTTATTCCTCTTTAATTAACTTTACATGTGCTAGTGGGTTCAAGTCTATGTGCGCGATGTTCCCGGTGATAAAACAATAAAAGTATATTATTTTGTTTTACGCGCTCCTGAGACAAAGGATTGTGACACCGCCATTTTCATTACTTCAGGGTATTATTATAAACTGGCAAACCACACAAAACACACAAAACACTTTTTATTTGGCTTGACCCGGGACCCGAACCCGGCCCCTGAGGTCTATGGATGAACATGCTTACTACTAGACCACCAGAAACGTTTAAGTAATATAGCTTTATACAATTCAAAACTATTGTCCCAATATGTTATTATACACTACTGTGCATACCGCACTTAAGAGCACAAAGCCCCACAGAATCGCATAGCCGCACAACGCCGCACAGAAATCGAATAAAAATGTCGCGTTAAATCGGTTTACTTGCTGCGGCGCTCCTTTGACTGCGGTATTAAATCCGGAGACAATTCGTGATAACAATTAGGAAGAACCAGCGATATGTTACAACTCTAGATACACTGTTATGTTATGTTCAATATATTTGTGTCCTTGTGACTTGATAGATGACGGTCTCTATGTGCACCGCCAACAAAATCGAAACATAATATCTGAAAATTTACTGAACAGGTTTTATCCATGGACAATGCTTAAGCTCCTAATTGGCCCCTGTGATTTGGTGGCGATTGTCTTATCATTTTGTTACACAATGTTTTAAAGTTTTTTTGTTATAAGAGGGGATCAACAATGAGGTAAGAGGACTGTTAAAGGTTTTGTCTGTTTTTGAAATACATTTATTCAACGATAGTCTTGCCGCATTTACAACCATGAAAAAACTTAAGATACTACAGGAACAAGCAAAAAATGAGGGTAAGTCTTATCTTTGCATTAGTCCGAGACTCTTTACAGTAACCAGGAGGTATCCTTTCTATGTCAGGGTCGACTAAATATATCTAAAGTGATACATCTACGGGTTCGTCTCGAGTAGATTGGCAACTGTACACTTGTAGTCACTAACGAGCAAAGTTCGGTCCGCCTGTTCTTATGTTGTTAAAGGTTTCTGTCGGACATGCGCTTACAGTTACTGGACGGACGGAGCGGACTTTATATAGTTCACACACGGCCGCCTAAAATAAGAGACTTTATTAAAGTGTCAGTTTACAACAGACGCCTAAACAGTTTGGATCTCTCTACAACATGCCACATTTGCACTTGGTTAGAATAGCTTAGCTAGCAATGATAAGTTGGCGTAGTATATGATATACGTAACAGCGTACAGATCTTATACAAGGTAGCAGGTATCTCATAACTCTGGCAGCCTCAGCTAGCCTTATCGTCTGTATATATTCGTCACGTCTTTAACTTAAATTTTAAAATTTCACTTCCACCATGGTTTCCTAAACTACAAAATTTATTTACGTATATGATTTTTATTACTTTTTGCATTTCAAAAACAAAAACCAGGACATTTAACATTTAACATGTCTGTGCTCTCTAGAAATATGGAAAATTTCGCCAATTACATCTTATGTATGTTTACAGTTTACATCTACTAAAACTTAAAGGGAAAAGGTTTGTGTGGCATATATGACATTTGAGTACAAAATCATTTCGGTTGTACTCCTACAACCTATATTGCTTGTAAACATTAGCTATTAGAACGAGATATTAACAATTCACCATGTTACGGCAGTAAAAGCCCAAAGTAACAATTACAAAGAATAGCGTCTCCTTAGTGTAGTGAAATAACTAGTTAGGAGTTTTTATTGTCGTGCTCGTACGCCGAGGAGCCCCGCACATGACCTATAGAGTTTCGAGTTGTTGTTGCTCGAGTGTTTTGAAATCATAAAGTATCCAAATTATTTTAGTATATAAATTAGATGGCAGTACCGCGTACGCCACAGTGGCGGTCCTTTCTCCGTATTCCAGCTCTAGTGAATGAACTCAGCTGGTTTATGCCAGAAATCTGTACCTAATTCTATCAGATAAAAGAGTCTATAATAATGATAATATCTGTGGACTTATCACTCCACGTTAGCCTAGTCTTGTGGTAAGTATCGTAAGGACTTGTGTTACAGGTACTGGACAACCGAAATATATTTAAAATGTCTTATAAATTTAATAAAATTTTATGTATTTAAGATTTCTATTAAAGAAATATATATAATACACATATAAACATCCACGACCTAGGCGGGGTTTGAACCTGCGACCTCTGGCGAAACACGCGGACTAACCGCCATGTTACCAACTAAGCCAGCCAGTCGTCTAATAATATTGTAAGAATTGAGTGTGCTTTTAACATTTTCTGCACTTTATGCGCTTTTAACATTTTACCATAATCATTATGATTAAAATTTCTAACTTTTTATTTCACTATTTGTAGATCTGAACGAAACGAAATTAAAATGTGATAAATATTTATCTCCCCGACAGGATTCAGATCATCTACTAACACCGAAACTTGCACTCCGCATATAGTAGGCGTATGTTTCACCTACTGCATATGATATTCTGTTGTTCATTCAATACGCAAAATATATTCAATTTAGTATTTTTTTTATTTAACCTCCCATTCGAATGTACAGCTTTAGGGGAAATTTAAAAGATATTTTCGACTAAAATGCCACAGTAGCTTTTGCCGAAAACCTTCGAACCTTCTGCCGAAAAAAAATATTTTACTTATAAATTACAAACGTACACACATCATATTTTTAATATTAAAACTACGAAGTGTACCTACTTCTTGCTATAAATTACGTGAGTAAAATGAGCGCTAAGACTCGAGAGCTTGTTAAAAGTTCAACTTACGACTCTTCAATTTACTTTCAAATTGAGGGGCCACAGTTTAAGTGGGGGAAGAAAGTAAACACATGACAGCTCCAGTGCTCCTGTAGTGCAGGTGGACAACGACCTGTCAGGGCACCTGATGTTGCGTCGAACATCATCGACATCACTACACAAAATGCAATTGATTAAGGAAAATGGAAAATTCATAATATATGCTACGAAATCGGATTCGGGAAGACGAATCCGATTTGAAAGGAAATGTTTTACGTCCATTTTTCCGGCCTTCGAACTTTACACGCACTCTTACTGGTAAAGTACCGCGTCGGCCACTAGCACTCCTCCTTCCTGTGGAAGTTACACCTGATTTTTTTATTATAATATATAGAAGCAAACTAGCACTGCGAGACTTTCGAAGACTACCGACGCCCAAAAACATGCGTTAAACCTCTTGCATATGCGTTGTCCTCATCCCCAATGGTTGGCAGAATTCATTCGCTATGCAGCGGCATTTCCTCTCAACAGATCACGTTCCGTCTCAGATATGACAACGCCCACATAACTGTAACTCTCATGAGCTCGACCCAGCAGCAGCGCATCAGCAGCGCCGCCTCGTACTGATAACTAAACCTTAAGTAAATAACAGTTCTCCTATAAATGTATGCAGGTGTAGATGTGCCGATCTACAGCTGCTACAGTTTTATCTAAATTCAATTTTTTTTCAAAGAGATAAGATGGAAATATAAAAAGACGCGTGCTGTAGGGTACAAATAGTACTGCAGATAAGCACCGGTACTGTGCGTGCTCTCTTACTGTAGACGAGCACCGGTACTGTGCGTGCTCTCTTACTGTAGACGAGCACCGGTACTGTGCGTGCTCTCTTACTGTAGACGAGCACCGGTACTGCACGTGCTCTCTTACTGTAGACGAGCACCGGTACTGTGCGTGCTCTCGTTTTCACTTTGCCCTCGTCAGTGAGTACTGATCGTTAACACATTATTCTGGCGAGCGCGTCTGGTATAATTCGTTCGTGAGGCTGGCGCATTCCCGGCTCTAATGTATCGTCTAATGCACCCACTCGTTACGTACTATTTAGGTCATCCCGACCCACAGACTCTCAGCCAACGCTTTATAAAGTTAACCCCAATACGTCATCATTATGATAATTGAATATAAATAAAACAGAATATTTTATTTTCTGTACAGAGTCTATACCGCACCAATGTATTTTTATTTTCAAAATGTATATGTTGTCATTGTAACATAAAGAGACAGCTACATGCATAAAATGCATAAAAATTAGAGTTATAATAATTAGTATAAAATATAAAAATGAGGTAAATTATTCAAAATGTTGGACCACAAAATTTGGCCTTCTGGAAATAATCCATTAAACGGAGTCCTTTTAATGTGCTCCACTGACGGTCTAGACTCGGTCTTCACTGTGCCTGTAAATTACATTTATATAGTATGCTTATTTAAACATAACTATTTAACAATGAATCAAAGACTACTCCTATCAATTAACAAATTTTTGTGCTTGTGTTCTTTTCACATATCTACAAATCTTTGCTAATGTCTGTGTCTAATGACATTTACAATAGGAAGTGTAAAGATTCAGATGCACTGGTCCAGTTGAAAAGGTTTTGTGGGTCGGGAGTTGTAAGATATAATCAGTGAAATGTGCAATCCCACGCATAACTGAATAGAGATACTGATAGAGTATTTGAATGTCTATTTTTCTTCTTTTTAAATTTGCACCAGTTTTACTTTATGCAGTTCTAAGTCATAACATAATCAATTCGTAGAAAGATGACGAAAATAATAAAGTGAAACTTGTGCTGAGGTGAGGCATCACCTTGTGGCACTGAGGTTGAATACAACAAGGTCAATGTTAAAAATATGTACTAATAAGATATAGGTAAACAACATTAGTACTGTACAGTACTCCATATTAGTAGTCTGACCTTATTCAAATAGCTTGAACTGCACGGTAGCAACATCTCCACGTAGAAGGAATAGATAAGACAAACACAAGCATACTTACTTGCTCATAACATATGTAGCATCACGCAAGTTCCTACAGCTTACGTGATATATTTGAAGTCGGAACATGTTACACTGAGACAGTCACACACAAAGAAACAGTCAGTGTGGAAATTATAATATAAAAATATACATTTTGTCCAATAATTTCATTTGTAATCAGGGCGTATATGTATATACTAAAAAAAGTTAAAAATATACAGATATTTTTACTTTCTCTTTAGTATAGGCTCAAACGAGAAATCGTTGCCTTTTCAAGACTACTGATGCCCATGAACATCAGTATAATACTCCTTTCCACCCCCAATGGGCCACCGGCTACTCACAAAGCGTAGGAAACGGGACAACTAGAACATCAATTTACGGTATCGTGACCGGAGCGAGATCTACCTCCCGGTCGCGCCGGCCCAAATCCGCTGAATTAGTATGGCTCTACCTCTTAGTAATGGCTATCCCTATGGTTTTCCATTAAATGTATTTTTTCTTTTTCTTTTCGGAGGGACCTACTACTGGTTGGCGGTGCTACTGCCCCCGTCGATAGGGGGCAGATCCTCCTGTTTTTCCGCTGAT
>JAFELO010000922.1:19084-29124 GCA_017140195.1 Eumaeus atala | reverse complement strand
TTATATTAATCGCAGGCCATTCCAGGAATCTGAACAATTTCATGAATATTATTATATAAAATATTTTAAGATAATGATACAATATAAGTAAGTAGAAAAAAAATCATGAACACACGCTTTTAATGAAATATTAATTCGTGCATTGTGACACAAATATGTTTGTAGAAAGAAATAATTAATTATAGTTCGGCGATAGCAGACAAGGTCAGCCAACGCAATTATATCCATCCTCGCCATCGCCAAAAGGAAAAAGAGTGACAATTCTACAACACAGAGAACATTGAGCCTTATAGTCAAAGATGACAGTTATACTTTTTTATACAATACATAATTGTTACAACAAAGGTTTCAAAACATAATTGTTACAACAAAGTTAGTGAGAAGATTGGCGATCCTAAGCCGCTTCTAAGTACAACCAGTTCAAATGAATCTTTAAAGCCGATTGATGGCCCTAAGCCGAAATGCAACTACTGTGATAAAATTGGTTACACTGAATCAGTTTGCATTCAATACAATGGTGTTTTGAATGCAAACTGGTTCAGTGTGACCTGATGTATTGAATGTCACGAATCTGAAGAGTTTCTATTCAGTGAGAGTTCAAGAAGTAATGTGAACACCATGAAAGTCAATATCAATAAACACTAATAAACCCCTTGTGACCGGTTGGAGGCGAAATTGTGAAAGCCTCATTACGGAGTCGGACGATACTGTGATGGGGCCATCCACTATTTTAAATATCAACACGTCCAACGCAATTTGTTTGGAATCTTGAACACTGATTTAAGCAATGAAAATAAAATATGTGAATTGAAGAGAACAAAAATATTCCTTGAAAACCAGTTACTACGGGTCACTTTGAAATTTAGCTGAAAGATCCAAAAAAGTAGTATCAAGGAGACCCTATCGGATGGCTCCAGTAGAAATAACAAAATAAAAGAAATTAGTAATGAGTTAATGGTCGATAGGATTGTAATGGAATGTACATGTAAGTCTTGCATCAAAGCAGCCCTAACTGAAGCAGGATTTAACGTCGATGCTGAGTAGTGCTCATTTTTTAAACCGTCTATTGAATATCTCGGTAATATGATCAAAAAAGGCATGTTTCCACGAAGCCCAAGGAAAGTGGAGGCTTTGGAAAAGTCGATAGTACCTACAAGTGTAAAACAAGTATTACAATTTTGTGGCTTCACAGGCTGCTTCAGGCACTTTGTCCCATCCTTTTCTGAACAATTTGATGCCACTGTACAATCTAACCATTAAGGAAGCCAAATTGAAATGGTCTCCAGAATTTGCAAGTGTGATTTACTTCTGTTACATTTCTAATAATTTCTAAAGAAGGGCTTCCCATAAAACTACATATTGACGCCCATAGTAATGCACTGAAAGTGTTGTTGTTCAAATATAGGGAGGCTGACAGCATGTGATCGTATGTATGAGAACTACGGAACCAGAAAATCATTACTATTGCTACGAATTGGAAATATTGGCAATAGCAAGAGCAATAAAACATTTTGGACAGTATATCTACGGCAGACATCTTTGTTACCAACTGCAATGCCGATAAATCATAGTCACACAAATATGAGGGTGTTGCCAATAATTGTGGTCATTCCTTCAACATTGAATATCACCAAGGTAACCGAGTAAAACACTGATTTATTCTGCCGCTATCGTATAACCTGTACTAATTTAGCACAAAATGTTGAAACATGGTTAAGAGTTGAACAACGGCGTGATGCAGAGTTAGCTGAAATTATAAGGAAGTTAGAGCACAATGAAGAAATGAGCGTGTACCGCATAATGGATCTTGTTTTCGAACACCGTGATGAGCATGAAGAGCTTGGATTAAAGATGGAAAAAAATATACCAATGGAGCATTATAAGCCCGCCATACTGCTCTAAAACATTTTGGGTGTAAAAAACCCCTCCGTAAAATTCGAAAAAACTACTGAGTTCCTGAGATATCCACTACAGCAAGACGTTTTATAGACAACTGTGTAATATGTGAAACTAGCAAAGACTACTTCCGGAGCCTAACAAGAAGAAATGTATCCAATACAAAACCCCATGTCCCAGGACAGTTAATAAGCGACATGCTACGACATGATACTACATGATACGACATGAGATACTGCCTTTATAGCTAAATTTGGACAGTTCTTTTAAAAATCTCTGTGGTGTAACGGTGCGGGTGTCGCCTGTTAAGACCGTTAGCCGCGTGGGGTCCTGGGTTCGGCCCCCCAGGTCAAGCAACCATTGTCAAATGTTTTTCAGATTATTCTGAGCATTCATTTACATCGTCCAGGATTGGAATGTGCTCGAAGTGGCCATATGCTTGCCACCTATGACACCTTGGGCTCAGTACGTTGGTTAATCGTGGGTGATCTTAGTCTGTCTATTGGACTTTACTGGTTTTGCACATCTCTGTCTACCTCTTCGGGGATTGTGGATGTGACAGGTACTTTTTTTTTAACAATCACATATATATAAACAGTACATAGCTCCAGGAGTTAGTCGCGCCAATGGACAAGTGGAAAGAAATTTATAAATAATGGATTAACTATCATTCGTAATGATGAAACTGAAAACTGGAAGAAGGGTTTGGAATCTCTTCAACTAGTCATAAACTGTACCAAGAGCGAAACATCAAATATGATTGCAATTAAAGCACTTACTGGAAGCCAATGTCCAGTACCACCAGAATTGATAACCTTATGTTACGAAGAGGGAGGAATAGTAAGTTGAGATCAACTAGATAGCTACCATCAAAAGATAACAAAGTAAAGAGGCTAGATTTAACCAGGGCAAAGTCATAGTGAAAAGATTCCAAAAAAGGGGATATAATATTATTTAAAACTAGCTCAAGGTCCCAAATAGGTTTAGACATGAAATACCCGGAAGCTTATATAATTTGGAAAATATTGCTAAATGATCGTTGTCAAGTAAAATAAAATAACTGGGCGTGGGCGTCCAAAAAAAATTGTTCACGTCCAACTACGTATTGCACCCAAACCGAATGATGCAATTCATCAGGGTTCCGTATCAGTGCAAGAGGAAATACCGGTGACATTAGAGAGAAGTGAGACTCACTCTAACACTATGTGTGATCTGGAGGACAAACAAAGTAGTAACGGTAAATATATGTTTAATATAATAATGGTGCGTGCGTGTTTAGGTGCGTGCATGTGTGTGTGTGTGCTCGAGTACTGCGGATTGCAGAGCTGGTAAGCAGATAGTAAAAGTACATTAGTGAGATTAAATATCAACATTACACACGTCACAACACAACAAACTTTCGCATTACATTATATGAAATGGATTTCGTTCACTTCATAGCACACTTGGACTCTGGGGTATCCGAAAAGGATCTGAAAAAGTGTTAAATTAGTTTTGTGAGGTCTGTTCATATATACTGTCCGTCCGTCATCGCGGATGAAAAGTTTTCTCATTGTAATAATTAGCTAACAAAATCCGTAATATTAAAGAAAGCAGCACTTGTATCGTGTTGTACGATAGAGAATAATAAAATAATTATTATTATTTATACTAATACCCACAGGGTCTACTACTGGGGGGACTACAAATGACTGAAATAAACTAACACAATATTATATATATTTGATTGTAATAAATGGGATAAATTATTCTATTAAAAATGGGAATCAGTAGACATGGATAATATAATTAAATATCACAAAACAGATCCATCCGTACTTCGCCGATACCCTTTTGATATCGACATAAACATTAAGGGACAAAAATATCGCTTGATGACCAATAGGACCTTGAAAATTTAGTTCCGCCCCATTTGTCCTCAACAGCTCTGCTTGAGAGCAAGGCTAGTAGCGACCTATAACGTGGCTCTGTGAGCCATAAAAAGAAAGCTATTCGATTGAAACAAATGTTACGAGCCACTGGAGCAAACAAAGTTATGGACTTGATTTATCCCTTGGCGAATTGAAGAGGTACGCTTAAATTCGTCTGATAGAAACATTCAGATTTTTTACGAAGGTACTACTAAAACTTTCCCATAGAAACAAAATATACCCATAAAACATGAATATCACACATCTAAACTAGGACCTACTATGTATATATTTGTAGAATGCTAATCTGGTCAAGTAAACGTAAGCTCTATTAATCACGCTGGATTATAGGAACAGTATTTCGTCTTTTGCATTTAACTATCTATTTAAAATTTCAAGTTTTCTTAAATAAGCTCAGATTGTCTTGGCGTGCGTTGGAGAGCTACGCTCATATTTTTCTGTGAGATTTGATCCAAAATTAGTTCATTCCTATGAGAAGCAGGAGTTACCGACACTGTTCAAAGAAATAGTTCATTTCTCGTATTTTAGCGTGTGTTTAACCTTCTCGGAGGCAAATCAGCTGCCCTTTCATTTATACAGAAACGAGATATTATGTTCAAATAAAAGTACATAGAAATTGACTCACTCCAGTTTCTTACCTGAGTTGATAACTATAATGAGGGATGGTTAACATGGTGCCATTGATGTGGCCAATTAGGGGCGTAATGAGATCCCCGGGACGAGCCGGTAAAGAGCGCGCGGCTGAGTACTAAGCACTTGCATTTGTTTATTTGTCTGTTTGTGTGTCCGGACTGCATTACGAAGATGCCGTAGGTATACTTAACCCAGATAAGCCTGAAACTAAAATTTTCTGAAAATTTTGGAAAAAGTTACATTATTTAGTTTATTGGATCTTATGCAACATAAAAAGAAATATTAAAAAAAAACTAAGTGTAAGGCTTTCTGGGAAACAGCCGTCCTATATGTAGGACAGTAGGATAATAAGAGGAAATAAAAGACCATTTATGACAAAACAGAATGTAATCAAAAAGTGTAGTTTATTAGATAACTATTGATTATATTACCCATTGTTATATGCAATTTACTAGATTAACACTATTTATGAATGATATGTTTCAAAACACTTGACACACACTCCAACATCACATTTCTTGCAACGTGTCAAACATTTTTTGTGACATTGACGACAGTGTGTTTGCTTCGATTGAGGAATAACCAGATGATTCATTTGGTCTTTACGACTATCAGCATGTTCATGATGGGACGGTCGGCTAGGCCCTCTTTTGGCATTTTTTCTGTGTTTGATTCAATCAAAGCAATTGCTACCCTTCTGCGAAAGCCAAGATGATCCAGTTATCCATGATTTATTTTATATAACTGCCATGCATTATGTTCGGCAAGATCAATCATGTGTGTGAGCAACGGCATGAACCATTCCTTACCTCGTATACCAATTCGGTAATGTGAAATATTTTCATCAGACCGATCCACTCCTCCCATATATTTGTTATAGATGGACACCATATGTGGTTCTTCTATGGCAATGTTTCCCTTTTCACTTTGTGAGAAGCGTTTGGCAGATTGTTTAAGATTTATTCCTACAGCATTAGAAGCGATACTGAATATATTATGTGTCGTTCTGTAATCGACAGCACCACGTTCCTTTTTTTCAGTAACTTCGATGTAATTAGAGGACAACTAGATGTCCTGTTTTCTCGAACTGTCCCAGTGCAACGAAGGCCTTTCTTTGTTATCTCTTCCAGCAAGGGCGTCCCAGTAAAAGAAATATCAAAAACTACGTGGTAAGGAAAGTCGAAGCCACAGGAAATCAGCACATCGCAAAAAGTGAGAACAACGCTTGCACCCAGCCCCAATTCTTTATATATTGGATTGCACATAGTTGTAGCACCTTGGTATGGTTCCATCCATAAAACACACCCTAACCGTGTAGCACCAACCCAAGCTTTGACCCCGTACCTAATAGGTTTACCTTTTATGTGCTGTTTGCAGCCATGTCTACCATAGTAGGGGATCATGGCCTCATCTACACTGTAATGCTCTTCAAGAGGAGAAAACTCTAAGAACTTTTTATTTAGAAGTGTAACTAGGGGACGTACTTTTGTGTATTTGTCTTGCAGATCAAGATTATCATTGACATGAAGGTGGCGAAAAATAAAGTCAAATCTATCCCTAGTCATAGCCGAGCTGATCAATTCATTATTTGTATCAGGAGAGTTTTCCCAATACATTCTTCTACGGGGGAGCCATGAATAACCACTAACGAACAATATTCCGATGAAACATTTCATATCTTCAGTGGTTATGTCTCCAGGCAAATTCTTTTTGACAGCATATTTATTGCTCTCTGACACCAACAACGAAAAAACATCTTCATCTAAGAAGTTTTCAAACCACTCAATTGGGCGCTTATCTTGGCAAGCGCCTTGAACATCTGGCCAATTCACGGGATTTTTGCCAAGTCCCGTTTTCTCCATGCGTAGGTACGCCTACGTTCAGTTCAACCTGTAGAATCAGAAGGTTTTTCTTCTGTATCACTCACCATAATCTGCCCTTGAATCATCCGGTTAAATCCGAATGTTTCGTGGCAAATTACTCAAAGTTACATTATCTTCATCACCCGAATCTTCGTCAGTGAGACAGTCAGGATCAACAGGAGGAGGTAGAATACATATCAGTCGTTCTCTATAATCTTCTTCATTATCAGAAACATTTTCTAAAGCATCTAAATTGCCTGTAAAGAAAAAGTTGTATTATTGTACTAAAATCATGTGTATTATCCTACTGTCTTATATATAGTACGCTAGTATTTGTAACAAGTTATACGTAATTTATTTATATTATTTTGCTAGAACATTTATTTAGTACAAAAGTTAAGGTTATCAACTAGACATTAACACAGAAAAAAAAACAACTCACGAGTAAAATATAAATTTTTATACATACCTGTCATTTGCCATGTCTGCAACGCACTTTTATTACACACTTATAAGGTTCAAATAACTGTCTTTTTATTTTTTCTAATAAAGCTGACACGTTTCTTACTGCAAATCATAAGACTAAATAATATTAGATAAAGAGGGTATTCTGATTTTTTTTTATTTCTACTGTCCTAAATATAGGACAGTAGGCTTATCTGGGTTAACTAACTGTTTAAATACCTAAAATATTTGTATGAACAAATAAGAGCGGGAGGTCCGTCTCCAAGTAAAAACACTCATTATGATCTAGAACATAGAATACTGTATCTCATTATTTAAGTTATCTAAAAATTTTCATGGATTTAATTATAATACCGATGCCACTTCTCGCTGGTCTTGTTTTAGCTATAATATCTACCACTCTGGGTCTTCCTTGATAAGTTAAGCTTATAAGCTTTTTTATGTTGCAGGGAAAATATAGCACACGGTCCCGGCTGTGATCCGATGTTGAGTGTAATATCACTTCCGGCTTTGATGAGTTGACTTCGATTTGTATATGAGCGGCTCCTCTGCGGCGGTGGCGTGCTACAAGCAATGGAAACGTATGTATCTTCTCAAGAGGTTGTTAATATTTAAATTGTGAAATAATACAAGACAGTTGGATTGACTGATAGTTTTGTTTTAGACTCGGTAAATCGAACTATGTGGATTACTGACCCTTCGCGCTGTTATAAGTTTCACTCTACTTACTGGGCTTGACGATTTTACATGAAGATTATTCATAGTTTTATTAATAAATATACTCTATAACTATAGAATATACACTATCATTGTGCGAAGATTGTACAATATTCTTGATTAAGTAGCTCAGCTCATTCCTTGTGCGAACTGCGGATACGTAATCTGATTCAGAACATATTTGTATAAGAAGCGTTGTGTTAACTGTTTATATCAAGAAGAACAAGAAATTATGAATATTTCTGTAAATTTTTTACAATATAAAAGGGCAAACGAGCAGATATCACTTTATGATGACTAAATATATCTATAGAGTCCTACATATTTATTATGTACAAGAGGTGTACTGTTTCGCTTCTTCCCTTCCGTGTGGCTCTCGAGACTCACAAATTTATTTCTAACTCACAAAACTGCCTTTTAGTAATTGTGATCAATTAAATTCGCGGATAACAAGGATGCTCTTACATGCTCATGGATTATTTCATAGGTTCGCCGTCTCATCGTGAGCCACAGCGCTGGTAGCGGACCTGCTCTGTATCCGCACACGCAGCTTCCCGTCACTTGTACCGCGCCGCCACGAGTGTACGCGTCTGCCTCGCCTACTCGATCTATGTAGTCGCAGGACTACCTAGATCGAGTTCATTTAAATAAACTATTAACCACAGATTTGTGTACAGTCAGTTTTTAATATTGTACTGTAACTAAAACAGTGCAGAGTTTTCCCTAAACATTAAAACTTAATGTACATTTCAATTCGACAATAGATTTCCATATTTAAGGTCAATAAGTTGATTAAGTTAGTTTTCCTTAGTATTAAATATGCTTTTTAATATTAAGGAGACGACTTATAACATGGTTTAATAAATTACAGCTACTTTGTATAGGAGCTTATAATTAAGTTAACCATATCGCGCGACGCCTCTCCACGTTTAGTGCAGATGACACTATGACATTACCTAACATTTATCGATTCAAACGGAATCGAAGAATATCGAATGGCATATGTGGAAAGCTCGGACTTTATGATCGTAAGGGGATAAGCCCTCTGCATACTTACAAGGCATTTTTATTTTTGTTCACTGTTTTTCGGAATTAAACTCACACTCGAAGTATATTTCTAATCCTGGCAAGAATAGCGGTCGGCCTGTTGACACAAGCGCGCGGAAGTTATATCTAACTTCCGCGCGCTCAGTTTTATAAATACATAACATATCGGTTTATAAAAAGTGGCGGCTGCCAAAGTGAACAGATTCCACGGCATGAAAATGTATTTTGTTATCCCTGAGGTACGGTCAAAAGCAAATCGCTGCAGGTGAATTGAATGAGGTATCCCTAACATAATACAGGCGCGAAGATATAAATTGCTCTCGTTTCGTGTAGGCGTGTGTTACCGGTGGTCTTTGAAGGCGTCTTCTCCCCAAATCGTTTATGCAGATGATGTTGAGCGTCGGCAGTCACTAGATTGTTCCACTGCTGCTTTATTATAAAAAAAATGACTTCCAGTAAATTTTCGTAGCATAAAAGTGTGTATAACGTAAAAGAAATTTGAGATTCTGTTTCTGTAGTTACTATTTTTCGTTCGATTACTCTCTTCATAATAACTAAGGAGCACCAGCGATATGTTGCAACTGTAGCTACATTTTGATGTTATGTTAAATGTATTGATGTCCTTGTTACTTGATTGATGGCGGTCAGTATGGTAATTAGAATTTCACATGGATCCCCATGCAAGGCTTCACGACTGACCTGCTTGAATTACAATTAGATAGATAACTTGTTATTCTTCATAATGTGCACCTGTTAAGAGCCTGGCACGTTGTTGTATTTACACGATTACGAGGCTAAAAACCTGTTTCACATAAAGTCTTATAACAAAATATGATTACTTGAATCGTTACATTAAAAGGTGGACTACGAATCGAAGGTATAGAGGAGCTAGCGGAAATGTGCCACTTTAATGATTGTGGTTTACATTTCAATATCCATATATGTTATAATGTATGTGATCGCTTTTCTCAAAATTTACTGAGCGGATTTTTATGCGTGGATACATTTCTGGTATTTGTTGGCGACTGCATTATTATTTTGTTACATACTTGTACTTGTAGTCTCTGACGAAAGAAGTTCGGTTCGTTCCGCCTGTTCTTATATTGTTAAAATTTTCTGTCAGACACAGTTAGGGTCAATTCACACATACCACAACCACACCACGTCGCAGCCACTAACGTGGTCTAACTAACTAACCTAACGTGGTCAAGCTGTGGTTACGTGTGAATAATTTCGCAGCGGCTTTTTGCAGTTGCGTTGTGGTACCGAGAAACTGTTGATGTGGTACGTTGTCGCATGTAATGTGGTAACCACGTGGTCATCTACAGTTAAACTCCGGCTCCTGGAGGCATCACGGCTTGACTGACCGTAGTCATGGAGGAAGGATTGTAGTTGCTACCCATGTCATGTCGTGGCGATGTGGCCGCGGTGCCGCCGCCGGTGGTGGCGTTGCCGTCGCGATGTGGTTGCAATGTGGTCGTATTACACA
>JAFELO010000922.1:0-18988 GCA_017140195.1 Eumaeus atala | reverse complement strand
ACAAAATGTACGCCCGACCACATGGCGTCATTGTGGTGTGGTTGTGGTACGTGTGAATTGACCATTACCGGTGGAGCCGACATTATATATTTCACGGTCGTCGGAAATAATTGACTTTATTATAGTATCACTCTATAACCGATATTTAAACAGTTTGGGTCTCCCTGCAGCATGCTACAGTTACACTTGGCTACAATAGCTAAGCTAGCAAATAGGTTGACGTAGTATATGATGTACATAACATCATTTAGATCTTATAGATGAAAGTAGGTATCTCATAACTATGAAATTCGACGATCCACCAAGATTGTCAGAGCCTGACCTAACTGAAACTGAGTAACGTCACGTTCGAGTAGTCAATAATAATAAATATTTAGGAGTTCTCATTGACGTGCTCGTACCTCGAGGAACCGCACACGACATATAGGATTTCTAGTTTGTTTTGAAAACATAACATATAGAAATTATTTCAAGAGCGTCCAGCGTATTCATTTAGTTACACATTTTTCCAACAAGTCAGTTTTTGATCGAATTATGGTATTCGGAGTACTAAGTATGTTTTTCTGAATATTATAACATATGTAACTGAATATGTGTACAGTTATAGAAATTATATTTTGCTATTTAAATTTTTTATAAAAAGTATATTTGTCATCCTTCACTGTTAGACGGAGGGTGTGCTCGGTGTCAAAGAAATGACACTCACCCTCTATCTGCCATCACCAAGTGATAATTAAATAGATTTCTCTTTTACGCTGGGAAGATACATATCCTTGACAAAATTTACTACAAACAATATATGATTACATATAAAAGGGGTGAGTTCATTATTTCTTGAAGACGCCTTGTTTCATATCTTATTTAGAAAAATCTTTATTAATGTTAAAATGTCTCGATACTCTTTTGGGTGCATTTTGAAATGGTTATTTACATGATGTGTATGGCTATTAATTTGATAGACCGTACATGTCATTCATGTGTTTGTTTAAATAGTAGATGGAAAATGTTAAAATTGGGTATTAAATTTTTTTTTGTAACATAGCATTATCTTGCCTGATTTTAGTTGGTTGACGAAGCGAAGATTGAATGGGACGGGATCTTATTGGTTGTGTGTTCCTTTTCAGAGCTCTACTCTTTTTTCTTTTCCCTTTTCGATTTGGATTTAATATGAAGATATGATGTCACCATAATCTTTCACTATTGGATTTGTGGATTGAAGGACGGTCCCATTGGTAATTGCATTTATAATAAGATAAAGAAAGGGCCATCCACTACCCAGCTAAGAATTCGTTCCCTATTTTTTACTAACCATTGTCAAGGACTGGATTGATACCATTGCTATTTCTTGTACTATTTTAAATTTGTTCTTGATAATGAATGTGGAGAGACCATCTTTAAATGAATTTATTTAAAAGTCTGACTAAATCTCTGCAGTCCCCTTTACCCCCTATTGTAGGTAATTCTTCTTATAGAATTTAATTAAATTGTCACACAGTTATGCAACCTATTCACCTCATCAGCTGTTTTGTACAAACATTTAGAACATAAAAAGAAGAATAGATAAAAAAATTGTAAATTCGTATCCAGTGGACCCTGTGCTGCACAATTACAAGTAACTATCTATCTTAAGATCTTGACTATCTGAAACGTACAATTATTTCTTAATGTTCAGATAAATTACGCCAACGTAATCTTTTACTACTAAACAACACTCCAAGTGATATAATAAATTACTATCATATAGGAGTAAATAGGACAGCAGCTACAGACTATAGAATAAATTACATAGATTTTATGTCGTTGCGTTATTAACACCGCCGCCTTCACATTTACACCGCGCGAACAATCTGTGAACATGCAGGCGGGCTCGAAGCTCTCACGGGCCGAGCCGGAGGAACGCTGGACGATAGTTGTAAGTCGCGAGATGGGATTGTGTCGTGGCCATTTTTATTACAGTCTCAGTTATAGCTTTACATGTAATACATGAATGTGGCGACCTGTACATGTGGCGACCTATACATGTGGCGACCTGTACATGTGGCGACCTATACATGTGGCGACCTATACATGTGGCGACCTGTACATGTGGCGACCTATACATGCGACGAAGTGTTTGAAGATTGTTCTATGATATAAAACGTAAAGACATCACTATAACTGTCAAAACTCAAACCCTGGTATTAGATTTAGATATGGAACCGATAAAAGTGAAAGAATGACAATGAACGACAATTACTAACTATCCGTTTGCTAGGTTAATATTAGTATTTAACTCCTGCATTTTTAAATTTCAGCTTTTTCAACATTACTCTAAAGATGCACGGTCCCAGTACCACTTGAAAGTTAATTTTCAAAAAGACTGTTCAAGTACGTTTGATATGCTGTGACTGAGGTTACCAATTCATACACCACTACTACTGGTACAAAATATTAATGTTAAATGTGAAATTATTAGACATCTAGATTTCGATAGACGAATTCTGGATTCCCCGGGTTCTTGAATGTCTTGAAACCCTGATCGAAATGTGCAATCCTAATTTACTATATGCGCCGCACTCGTGTGCTATTCTATACTATCAGATGGTAGTACCATGGACACGATAGAGGCGGTCCCTTATTCGTGTTCCTGCTCTAGTTAGTTAATTCACCTAGGTGCGCGTCAGAAATTTGTACCTAGATCTAAGAGATAATAGTACCTATGATATAGTAATAATTGAGTGGTGTCTCTGTTGGACATCTGTGCTTTATGCACCCTTAATATTTTATCATAATCATTATGTTTAAACTTTTCTACCTTGTTATGAAATTTTTTTGTTTTACTATTTGTAGATCTGAAGGGAAATGAAAATCTCATAAATATCTACGTCCCCGGCAGGACTCACATCGTCTGACCCTGAAATTTGTACTCCGCACATGGTAGGCGTGTGTTTGTTTCACTATTTCACATTTAACACGCAATATATTCAACAGAGTTTTCATTTTCTTTTTTTTTTTTATTTACATTATGAATGAGTAGCCGTGATATTTACTATTTAGCCTCCAACTCGAACGGGCAGCCTTAGGGAAGCTTAAGGAGATATTTTCCTCCAAATTACCACAGTGCCTTATGTCGAGGAGCTTCGACCAGTGTTCGACATAAGTTTACGCTAATATTTATTTTACTTATAAATTACAAACGTTCACAAATTATATTTTTAATATTAAACGAACCACGAGTACCTACTTCTTGTTGTAAATTATGTGAGTAAAATGAGCGTTGAGACTCGAGAGCTTGTTAAAACTTACGGCTCTTCAATTTACCTCCAAATTGAGGGGTTACAGGTGATGTAGGGGAAGAAAGTAAACACTCCGCGTATGTTCGCGAATGACAGCTCCAGTGCTCCTGTTGTGCGGTGGACGACGACAATATATAGGGACAAACTAGCTCCCCCGAGATTACCAACGCACAAAAACATGCAATAAACGTCTTGCATATGCGTTCTCCTCGTCCCCAATGGTTTGCTGGATTCATCCGCTATCAGCGGCATTTCCTGTTAATCGATCATGTGCCGTCTCAGATGTGGCAACGCTCACATAACTGTAACCTCCGTGAGCTCAACCCAGCAGCAGCGCAGTGGCGGAGCCGCCTCGAACAGATGAGTGAACCGTAACGGGTCATGGTTTTCCGATGTAATGTTTGTATAGTTTATAGCAGTACTTTTCTGGATACATTTACAAAATAAATATATGATAAATATGAAGATATTTAACGTTTTGTATACCTTTTTTTTTTGGTGACTAAGGGGAATGCATTTACGCATGATACCTATACATGGGACCCGGGTAGGCCCCCAGACAGTTGTTGGACTCGGCAATTGGGTAGCAATACCAACTAAACCCCTACGGGAGCCTTCAGCTGCTATTATTAGAGGGTCCCGGATCTGCAGGCAATAGGATCCCACTAGCGACAGGCTGGCCTCAGCGGAAAGGCCGGACACCTTCTCGGTGACTGTCCGGCTACGCTATGACCAGTCTCCACGACGCCGTGTCTTGTTGAAGTGGACCGGGTTCCCATCCCGGCCCGACACGGAACACAGGGGCACTACTGTAGATGCTACAGATATCACCTCCTTCGTACCCCCATGCGTCGTTGGCGGGGTGAGGCCGCGTCGGCAGTCTCCTCTCTCACCCACTCATCGGCTTCCTTCTGGGACATGATGGTCTCGCAGAAGGAAGCCATCGCCTGGTAGGCCTCGCTGCCGAGTATCGAGATGATGATGCTTGATTTTGACAAGTCCCCTCCGACAATTGATATCAGATCGTGACGCAGCGCCGCCCATCTCGGGCACACCTCGAGGGTGTGCTGAGCCGAGTCCACCACTGCGTCACAATCGTGACACCGAGCCGTTGGATCTCTGTGGGCCGACCGACACAGATACTCACCGAAGCAACCGTGCCCGGTGAACATCTGCGTAAAGCGGAGGGCGAGGGGTTTGCGCCTACAGCGCATCCACCACTCGAGGACCGGGCGCAGGGCAGCCGTGAACTCTGCGCCGTACGGCCACGCTAGGTCCTCCCCCCACCTCTGCAATAACGCCTCACGCTCTAACCGGCGGACCCGTAGGACCTCGTCATGAGTGGGGTTCAAGCCGAGAGCCCTCCTATCCGAGACATAGGAGTAGCTCTCGGTAAGAACCTCCGCCACGAGTTCCCACGGGGGGGTCGCCGGCTTGGGCCTTAGCTGCAGCAAACGATATGTACGGTACTCCTGCGACGTCCCTCTGTGCGGAGCGCAAATGGTCCTTATTCCTCGTAGCGAGACGATCCGCCCAAACTGGAGCACCGTACGTCGCCATACTCCAAGAGATACCGGAGTACAGCTGCCTGCAGGCGGCGCTGGGTCCTCCGAGGTTCGGGAGGAGTCCGCCCAGCGCATCCGCCGCTTTCACGATCTTAGGTCCCACCATAGCGAAGTGTGGACTGAAGGTCTACCCTCCGTCAAGGATGAGCCCCTGATATTTGATAGGGGGGCTCAACCTGACCCTCTCCTCTCTGATCTGTAGAGCCCCAGGGATTCCTCTCTAGATCCCGTACTAGCTCCAGCTGGGCCTCCTCCTTGTCCCGGCATATGGTCTGCCGCTCTATCTTCAATTTCTAGGCGACGTAGATCCTGCGCAGCCTATCGTCTTTGTCGACGTCCTGGGGGCGACTCCGCCTGCTCCGGGTGTACTGCCTCTTGGCCCCGTTGCAGGCGGCCCGGAAGCTGGATATTTCGGCCATCCACCAGTGGAGCGCCCGCCGTTAGGGCAGACTCTTCGCGGGCGGCATGGCCGCTCTGCACACCGCAGTGTACGCGTCGCCTAGCCGTTCAGCCACCTCATCCACCCCTACCTCCGACAGCAATGGGAGGCTCCAACGGCACACCGTCGCAGCTTCTTCTGCCAATTCCCGGTTGAACTTGGTGAACGCCCAACGCGAAAACCGGCTTTGGCCCCTTCCAGACGATGATGACGATAGCGACGATGCCATACGACTCGGAGGCGGAGACAACTCCAACCTTACAGTCCGAGACAGTCCGGCTGCTACCGCCCACATCTCCACCTCCCGCCTTTCAGGTTCGTGACCGGGTTACCCCAAGCCATGGACTTGGCATTGCGGTCCCCAGCTGAACACCCGGAGGGGGACTAGCTGCCCTACCAGCGACCCTAGAACGTCGAGAAACCGTTCCAGGGCCGCCAAATTGCGGTTGCTAAATTGCGGCCGCAAAAAGGCAACCTCTCCCCGTATCGTCGCCACATGCCAGCGGCCCCTCGCTTTGACGACAAGGGAGGGGGCTCCAGGTCGCACAGAGGTCACGGCGTACGGCTCAGCAACGATCGCGACGTCTATCGACCACTATGCTCTGGACTGCGGAAAGAGGTCCTGAGCTCCAGCGGAGTAGATAATGTTCGCCTATAGGATGCTGAGATGCCTTGCTATTTAGGACATCTCTACATCGGCCGACCCCGCTCGGTTGCCCCCTTGTGTGTGAGGGGCGACCTTTCCAAGGGTAACAGGAGGCTCGCACGCCATGCCCCCCATCACGTGGCATGCCGGTCTGCCGGCAGCCGCGCACACTGCACAGTGCGGAGCGGCTCTGCAAGCGCCGGTTTGTGGCTGGGCTGACCGCAGCGATAGCAAAGCCCGCTGCGGTCGACGACAGCGGGGCACGTGTTGGAGACGTGCCCCATTCCCGGGCATCTGATGCAATGCTTGGGGCATGCCAGCAGGAAGTGGAGTTTAGCCCTGCTCCACCCCACTGCTATGCTCCCGGCCTGCAGAAGCTTTTTGGCAGCCTCCGCCGGGAGCTCGATGTTCGCTGTGTCCGAGCTGAAATGCCCCGTGCGAATTTTTCGCACGAGGACCTGGCCCGGGTTACAGCCCCCTTCTTGTACCCGCACCGCAGTGACTAGGCGCTGCGCTAAGACCGCATCGCTGAGGCCCCTTACCCTCGGGTCCGCCTTTTTCAAAGGCGTTTTTCACGTTGGCCTCCTCCGCCAACACAGTCATCAATCCAGCGGCGAGCACGTCAGCTTCGTCGCTGCTCGTGGAGCCAGGCAACTCGATGAGGCGCGCTCCGGTCGCTGACTATCGAATCCGGAGCGGGCCGAAGCCCAGCTCTCCCAAATTGATGGCCCCTTCAGCCTTCAGAAGAGCCGAAGCGTAGGTCGCCCACTTATCTGCTACCTCCGGCCGTAATTTCAGGATTACGGCCGAGGATCGCGGGAGCGAAAGCTTCGGCTTCGCCACCTCCTATTTAGCCGGAGGCGCAAAAGCCGCTGATTTCCCCTTAATCTTCTGTGCCGGCGGCGTTGCTACCGCCGTTTCTTGGGCGCTTTACTTCAGACGACGTCCGTCCAGGATTCCGTGGACAGCCCATTTTCCATCTGTTTCACTTCTTGTGCCGCCACTCACGTGTCCGTTGGCGCCAACGTCGGCGAGGTCTAGGTGGACGGACCAAATGCCGACCACTGTTTTCTTCGCCCTTGCCCATTCCTTTCCCCTTGCCCTTCCTGGCTTTTGGAAGGGCTGTGACCTCCATCTCGTTTTTTTTTCGAGACCCTCGGAGTCCTACCTGTAGGCGCGGACTTCCTCTCTTATGTTGCCCAACTCCCTTTGGAGCTGGGCATTGTCTGCACGCAGCCGACGCACTTCACCTCCTTCCGTTCTGTCAACCAGGCCAAGTTTAGTGGCGTAGCCACCCTGCAGTTGCGCTAATTTTCCGGTTAGGCCGAGTATGACACTAAGGTTGGTTTCCGTGACCACGCTGATGTCTTCGGCCCCGAATCGCTCAAAATCCTCCAGCACTAATGGAGCCTCCGCTTAATTCACTGCCCCACCTTTTCTTTGAGGAACGCCCGCATCGCTAGCGCCGCCTCAAAGTCGTCTTCACGGGACGACTTCACCCGCTCCCTGTATCCAACACCCTGGCACTGTTCAACGTCGAAGGCTTCCTGCACTTCGCCACGTTGCGCGACCTCCCGACTACCTACGCCTCCGACTCCGAGTCCCCCGAACACGACGAGAACATTCTCTTCCTGCTCGAATCCGATTCGGACAATGAAGCAATGGAAGAGAAAAACTCCTCCAAAACCACCACCGGTTCTCCTTTCCTTCCCCCTACGCCTTCCCCACAGCTTCCTCAGATGGAAGTCGTCTCCCCACCACTAACTCTGGCACCTCCAGACATCAGTCCCGCGATAGCGCAGCGGCGCTCACAAATTACTTCAATAACATTTCACCGAAGCTTACTATAGATCAAAGTATTTTGTAAACAAACCCCGGAGTTCCAAGAAGGAGTGGGTGATCCCAACAAACGACAGGGCCTAAAAAGGCACCAATACGAGCCCCGAAGAGCCTCACCCTAACAACTCGCCTATGCAGTAACACTTCGGGACCAAACGGTCAAAACCGCGAAAGCGTGCCTATATGGACGACTTTTTATTTTCCCTACACAATTTTCAAAGTTACAAAAACATAAATATCTTTGTAACCCGATCCAAACGCTCCAAACACCACGAAAATCGCCCTGGAGAGAGCAATCCAACGCCACCAATCTGACCGAAGTCGGAATACAGAGGGGTACCCTTGTACGTTATACTTGTAACAGTGAGAGCGTCTTGTATACCTATACCGTCTTGTATAACCTACCCGAAACACGACTCACTCAATTTTGTACGATAAAAGATAATCGTGAAAACAGGTCTGGTACAGGTCTGGTGTACATGGTAAAATATTTTTTAAAATTATAGGAAACAAAAAGTTGCAGGAAAATATTCTATAAATATGAAACAACACAAACTTTATCTATAAGGAATAGATAAAGTTTCCTTATTTTTTGTAGTTTTCATTATTAGTTTCGGAAAATACACTTTGTCGCTAACGGATCTTGATTTCAAGTACAAAAGGTTCGCCATCCTTTGCAAATTCCGTGCACTCGACATTGACAGCTAGACCGTCTTGTGTGTTGGACCTATGTCGCGTACCCGCCATTTTTTCCGGCCAGAACGCGTAATTTATTGAAGTGAAAAAATAATGTTTATTCAAAATTATGTTAAGATAATTCTCGATATTATATTGAATTAGCATTCTTTTTTCATTACTCAGTAACTATATTCTAACATAAGAACGAGATTTATTTTTGTGGTTATTTACTGATAACTGTATTATTCTTTTTTAATAAACTTTGCGTATAAATTATGAATATCGTTATAAGATTTAGATATTATTCTTGTGATCATTTCTTGTGTGTTTATGCACATTATTCTTTTTAATACTGTTTAAGAGTATGTTTGTTATTAGAAAACCTGATAATGAAATGTTTCTTTACGTAATACAAAATTATATTTCTTGTTTATGTAAGAGAAAAAAAAAGGAAAATGATTTATCTGTTCGGTAGTATCTGTACGCAAATTTTGTTTCTTCTTTCGAAGCGATTTTCACTTCCTTAACTTTCGTATTTACTTTCCCTAAAATATTACAGTATTATATCTATATATGAGTATCTTACCATTGTATGATATATCAATCATTTTGAACGTTGTAATGGTAACTAGTAATGGTGAATGATACCTATAAACTGACGAAAAAGAGGTAGTGTCTACTACAAACTATCGGCCGCGCGCGAGCCCGTGTGCTCGCTGTTTTATATTGTTGTGTTCTGCATCTGTTCCTACTGGGTAACGAGTGTCATCAACGACAGTTCGCACACAAATTGTAGCCGCAATATCTTTATATGTATGTAGTATGTACCTAATGGGGAATATACGTATTTTTTTTATTTGTTGACTATATAAGGATCTAGTTTGGCGAATCGAAAATTTCAAGACTTGAGTGTAGTGTCAACTGTTCCTCCATTTTTCGGACCTGAACTTTTGCTGTGGAAGCGAAGAGATGCCCAACACAGCTTCATCGGTTTGCTAGGAGTGCTCGTCTGGCGATGAGATAGGGTTTGGGGTCGAAAGAGGGATAAACCCCCCCTGTCTCCCGAAGACGGGTGAGATGCATCCCGATATGAGTGTTTGTAATAGCTAACTTAACTATTATTATAATGGAGAGAGGGGCCGAGTGGTCCCTTTTCTCCCGACTATGACGTCGGGGGCAGATGGCGCGCGGTAGTTAAAATGGTCCCGGCGCTAACGAGAACGTTTGGCTCATGGAGAGCATCATGACTGTTCGTAGTCGAATTTGTGTGCTGTTGTCTGACTTGACGTGTGTCTGGGTTGTTGTGTATTATTCGCAAACATCCCCGGAGGCGTCTGCGTATCCCTACACTGGATGTGCGGTGTCGTGTCTGAGAGCGTGTTTGCTGGTAGTGTTTGACAATTGTCGTGATGCGGTCGTATTCGTCCGACAGGACGTGTCTGGGACGATGACCCGTGATTATCACCGGTCATCGTCCCAGATGGAGGACATTTTAAAGACAGTGCCAATGACATTAACAAAATCAATGCCCAGCATTAATTATTTTGTAGGACCTGGAAGCGTAATTATACTACTTTTTGAATGAGCTGGTTATTTCATCCCGGGATGCTGTGGCAAAAGCCCACGACCAGTACATACTCCACTCTCTTGCAGCGTAGCGCCAGTCTGCAGGAGCGATTGAACCACGGCTGTGATTTATCAGCAATGGGTACCGATGAGTGCGGAACGAAGAGCTCCATTCCCTGCTGCACCACACCAGCAACAGCGTCAGCAACAGCGTTGGGATAATCCAGCGAGAAGTAAAACCGTCCCCATGGGTAAGATGCGAAGATGAGAGGCATCCTATCCTAATCTGCTAACCTTTAGTGTCAGACACGTCGGCAGCAAAGAAAACGTGGCCGCGTTTTACCGGCACCGAACTGCGGATAAGACAGTGTCTGATGAGCCCAGTTGAGCATCGACAGGAACCTGGTAGCTTTCCGGTTTGGAGGACAGTAGGAAGTCCAACAGGAAAGGTGTATGATCTTCCACATCCTAGATTTGCGTAGGTGGTGGGACCAGTCATGTTATACCAAATGCTAAGGCAAAGTCGTGAACAGATCCACCCGCGTGATTAGTAATGCGTGAGCTTAGCCATTCAACGCCCATCATGCTGAATGATGGGCGTTGAAATTGTCAAGTACCACGATCTCTGCGGTTGGAATCTTTTTGTTGAGGGGAATCCGTAGCATTTGCGATGTGCTCGAGGAGTGAGTCAGTTTCGGCATTACCATTGTGGGATCTATAAAGCTAAGCATAGACGCTAGGGTGGTCGTCGCAATCTACGCGTAGCCATATGATGGAGAGATCCCTCTCTTCAAGATTACAGAGGCGACAAAAACACATATCCTCCCCGATGTATGCACACATTCCAGCATGCGGCACAATGGAGTGTACTAGCACATACCTTCGGTACGAGAGGTATGATGTATCCATCGGAGAAAATATCTGCCTTTTGGTTAAGAAGAGCAAAGCCGGCTTCTCAGCCTCTAGGTGGTTGTGGACGGCATTTAAGTTGGAATGCAACCCCGTAAATTCACAACAAGAGCATATTGGTCCTCCCCTCCCCTGAATACACGGGGCAGCCCAGGCTTTGAAACTCATGTACAGGTCCTGAGCATTGATGTCCAGGGAGGGATTCTCCAGCATCTTTAATGCTAGTATTCTCCTGAGGTAGTCTATTAAAACACAGTGCTGCCATGAGAAGGGGGGGCATTTGGGCCAACCGGAGCTCTCACAGACCGAACGAAACGCGACGACAACAAAAGTTATCACTTTGCGCCTGAGTCGTGTGAGAGCCGGCCCAATTCTGCTGCAAACTTAAAAAGGATACAGCATGGTGCTGCCTTAAATATGTAAGACGTACCGCGCTTTATTGCTGATCTTATTTATGTCTCTTATTTATGTCTGTACTCTTTGAAGGTGAGAGTAGAGCACAAAGTGTGACTCCGATATACTTCACAGAGTTTACTCGGGGAATTTCACTGCCGTAGGTGGGCATAACACGCCTATGATTTCTATGCCGATCACTACCGACGGCGGCGCCGCCAAAGCCTATGAGCATCACTCTTTTCAGAAATGAGTTCAATTAGAAGAAACGTCGCCGAGCGACGTGACGGCCCGATGGAGATTAGCGTGGGATCGGTATCCCACGTGACAGACCTTAAAATCGTATGCAGGGCGGTATCGTCTGCGAACATCGCCAGCTCTACTCTAGGATGGTGCGGGATATCGCTCGTGTACAGGTTATACAGTGTTGGGGATAATACAGAGTCCTAAGGGACTCCGGCTCTGAGTGGGCGCGAAGAGGATTTTAACGATAACTGAGACCTTTAGACTATATAATTTGCAAATCAGGCCTTCGTACCAGATTTTATCCAACGTTTTTGCTACGCCAAAGAAGACTGCGCATATCGGAATTACATATTCCGTGAGGCGGTGTGCTTGTAACGGGCAATTGTGAGCTTCATGAAGTGCGAATTTCTGGTCTATGAAGAGTTCTTTATCTCTTACTACATCCTTAGTGCTCGCGAGAAAGACTCTTTAATACAGCTTAGCCAACGAACCGATGCGGCATATTGATCGGTAGCTTGTGGACAATTTTCTAGGCTCGCCTGGCTTTTGAATACCAATAACAATGGCTTCCTTCCATATGTCGGAAACGTACATCCCTCGAGTAAGGCGTTGAATACGCACATTAGGAGGTTTATTTAAGGGGAGGCATTATAGAGTACTTTGTTTGTGATCCCGTTCGGTCCGGGGTACCGTCTAGAGACATGATCACGAATGAGGAGTTTCACCTCGTCTATAGTCGTATAACGTATAGGGCCGCCTTCCCGTGATTGAGAGAGGTGGTGCTCAACTTGCCGGTGTACCCCAGCTACATGAAAAATTACCGGTTGCGTGGTACTCAGTGATTGAGATTCTAGCGCCTCGGCTCGTAACTCGGCTTTTTCATCGTCATCTATTGCAGGAATAGTATTTAGTTAGGATGAATGGGGGCATAGTTGGACGGGATTACATTCAGTAGAGTATACATTCAGTATGGCGACTATTAAAGTCGCCTGCTATAATTACAGATATAAATAAATAAATATAAAAGTGTTCTAATATCGCTATGTAACACAGGTTTTCTGTATGGTTAGTATGCAGGAACTAGCATGGTTTATCGATGACCTGACATTCATAGTATGCATAGTGGGACTTCTATATTTTCTAGGTTGGGCGGGTCTAGGAGGACACATGTAGTGCCCTCTTATACTAAATAGCCGTGCCTTCTTTTTTGGTATTGCAACCTGTCATTCGGAATTAATTTATAATTTTTTTTTTTTTCGAATCTTTATTACACGGTTTCAAAATCGAAATGGAAAAAAAGACACGCTCCGTAGGGTTCAATTAGTATTCACTTTGCCCTCGTCTGTGAGTACTGATCGTTAACACATTATTCTGGCGAGCGCGTCTGGTATAATTCGTTCGTGAGGCTGGCGCATACCCGGCTCTAATGTATCGTCTAATGCGCCCACTCGTTACGTACTATTTAGGTCATCCCAAACCACAGACTCTCAGCCAACGTTTTATAAACTTAACCTCCATACGCCATCATTATGATAATTGAATATCGATCAAATTGAATATTTTATTTTCTGTACAGAGTCTATACCACGCCAATGTATTTTTATTTTTATAATTTATCTGTTCTTATTATAACATAACCAGACAACTACATATATACAAAAATGTATAAAAAATAGTTATATTAATTAGTATATTTCATACCAATTATTATATCGTAGGAATGAGGAAAATTTATTCAAAATATTGGACTACAAAACTTGGCCTTCTAGAAAAGAATACATTAAACGGACGCCCTGTAATGAGCTCCTTCTCTCTACCTTCATCTCGCTACAACAAAGACGCTGCCACTGACGGTTTAACCTCGGTCTTCACTATGCCTGTAAATAACATGTATATAGTAAACAGATTGAAACATTATTATCAAACTATGTACCAAAGACTAATACTATCAATTCACAAATTTTGTGATTGTGTTCTTTTGACACATCTACAGATCCCTGCAGACTACAGTGTCTAATGAAATTTACAATAGGAAGTATGAAGATTCAGATGCACTGGTTCAGTTGAAAATGTTGTGAGTCAGGAGTTGTAGGTACAATACAACCCTAAGCATAACTGAATAATAGATAATTTGAATGTCTATTTAATTTATCCAGCGTAAATTATTGTTTAGCGGAAAAGTAACTCCGTGATATCCGTCTGTCTAGAAATGAAAAAAATGTGAACTAACTATTTTCTAATATTAATCATCTATAATATCATAAGTCAATACTGCATAGAATTAACAGCGGCATATCAGGAGCCGGCGCTCGACCCCACACGCAGTCATTACTAGCCCTCATTGTACATCCGAGGGGACAATTTATTGACGCATTTTTAATAAACATACGAGTGATTGTGTAGCGTCCAATTTCGGATTATTTCTATTTCATAACGATCAATGTAACAGTTGTACGTACCATTAGTACGTAAATCGATTAAGTAGATTGTGTATATTTTGGCAGATTTTTTTGGAGATTACCTTGAATCTTTAAATTTACAACAGTTTTCCGTCTTGCAATTCTAAGTCATAACATAAGCAATTCGTAGAAATATGAAAGACTAAAGTGAAACCTATGCTGAGATAACGCATCGCCTCGTGGTACCGAGGCTGATAACAGCAAGGTCAATGTTAAAAAAGTGTACTAATAAAATTAACACTGTACGGTACTCCATATTAGTAATCTGACATTATTCAAATAGCTTGAGCTGCTCGGTAGCAACACCTTCGCGCAGAAGAAATAGATAAGACAAACACAAACATAATTATTTCCTCATAATAGGTGTAGCATCACGCAAGTTCCTACAGCTTACGTGATATATTTGTGAAACAGTCAGTGTGGAAACTATAATATAAAAATATATTTTGTCCAATAATTTCATTAATTATCAGGGCGTATGTATATAGGGCGTATATAAGTTATTAAATATACAGATATTATCAGGGCGTATGTATGTAGGGCGTATATAAGTTATTAAATATACAGATATTCTTAGTTTTTCTTTAGTGTAAGGTCGTTCGTAAAATATCGTGTTTATTATAAAAACTTTAGTACAAGATCACCAAAAATGTATGTAAATCATAATTAATAAGATTTTCTTTTAAATATTAACATAATATTAAGATTACTTCTTCTCATCAAAATCCCCAGTCAAGTCGATTACAAAAAGAAAATGGGAAGAATTCAAATTATTCAGAGCAACTTGGCTGAAATTTATTTTATTGATACATTATCATTACGTATTAATCTAGAAGCCATACCTAAGGGTTGATTAGAATAATAATAACGAAACTAAGTAGTTATTTTATTTCTTACTTTTGTAGCTTGCTATTATTATTATCATTGTACCTGAGAAAATATAGCTGAAGCTCCACCAGTGGCAGTCATTGCTACCTGCAGCTTTGAAAATACATTGATACTTATTGAAGCTGGTGAGACAGGTGGGTAACATGTTGTTTCAATATACCTAAAGTAAAAAGTTTATATATTATAAGCTCAGGTGGATAAATCATTTTTATACACCTTTATCTTTTTTCATGAATATAATTTAAAGTATGTTAGGTCTAACAGTTGTCAAATATATTTTCAGTGAATACAATCCCTTCGACTGGCGAAAGAGAACGGGGTCCAGTAAGACCAACAAATACTCGAAGATCTCGGGCCAGGCAAGATCAACAACTGTATGAGAACCTGAACAGATTTGATGCAATTGAACAAAATAGACTGGAAACCGAAACAATGACTGCCGAGGCCTTGAGAGATGCAGTAGGAATCATCCTCTGTTGCTGTTAATAACTTAGCAGCAGTATTAACTGAGGCTGACCAAATAATAGCATACGCTATTAATTCTAACAAATAATATTATTATATTAATTTGTTAGAACTAATAGCTCACACATACTTATGACTGGACTGAAGACTTGGGTGAGGTGGGGAGAAGCCGATGGATGCAAATGGCTCGTGACCGTGTCTTGTGGTGCTCTATGAGGGAGGTCTATATCCCTCAGTAGACATCAACTGGCTGATGATGATGACATGAACTCAATATCTAACTGCTGTGATGTAAATTTAAATATTGTTACCTTAGGTTAAAAGAACAACAGTTTAAGTGTACATGTACATTAATTAATAGGGAAGTAAATTATTACAATTAATTATTACATTTAAATATTACGTTATTATAGGTGAATAGAGAATATTTGCATTTGAATATACCTTATATTAAAATATAACACAAGCCAATTGTTTTGGTACTGGATTATTGTTATTTAGTTATTAGAGATTTATATACTGTGATTTACATGTAATTAAAGTATCTTATGTATAAAAAAATTAAATAACATCTTAATATACCATATGTTAAGATGTAATAAAAAACCAATTTATTTCAATATTGCGATTAAGGTTTAATTATTCCCTGACCTCAGCTGAAAAGAGAGTAAATGCAATTCATTAAGTATTTAGTACTTACTTAGTTTAATATTAGAAATAAGAATACTGTTTATATTATTATATTTATAATTTGACCTCAGACCAAAACACAAATATAAATAAAACATATTTTTTCAAGAGTTATTAATTAAATCATTAAAAAAGCCTTGCACCCCATAGCTCTTGGATCCCAAACGGATACTTGCTTCATTGCCTCTAGCTAAGGCAGGAAGCCCCTGGCTATTTGCTTCCTGGTTGCTGTCATCCACAACTGAAGTAGGTGGCTTGGTATCCTCGCCGTTAATCTGGCTCAATCATGGTTTGTTACAAAAGTTGTGTGAAAAATAACAGGCATTTGTAATTCTCGCATCAGTGTCAGGATGATAATGAAGGTCCCTGTGACCTACGAAACATCCTCACCTATTCTTCAGAACACCCGTAGTACGCTCTATTGTATTGTGTGCCACATATGCAGCTTGGTATAATGCTCTTCAGGTGAGCCACCCGGAGCTTGCGAAATAAGTGTCATAAAAAAGGTTCATAGGCAGAGACTCCTAAAAACTATATAATTATTTCAATAAAATATTGATGTAAGAAACAAATAATCACTTTTATATTTTATCTCCAGACTCGCCAAGTAAATAAATAAGTTACCATGAATATGATAAATTCATTGTTGCTTTTAATAGGTGTTTGGTTAAAAATAAAACTATCATAATTAGCTCCACCAAAAGATGTATCCACACTTAAAATATTCAAGTCTACATCGCAAATCTAAAATAGAAAGAACATATTATTTTAGATCCATTCCTGTGTAACATTTATGTTGTTTGTAAATGTAAAAAATAGGCATTATTAAAACTAACTTATATTACAGAATTTAAGAATTAACTTACAATTGAAACACTCCTGGAATGAAATACTTTTTTATTGAAAAATCTCCTCATTTTCAGCTGGACGTATGATTGCCACATGTGTACTATCAGTGACACTTACTACGGATACTAATTGGAACTTTTCATAAAACCTGAAATTAATGCAAATTTTGTAACTCTGTAACACAAATAAAATATAACTAGAACCTTGAAGATTCATAGGAACAAATAGGTACTACACATTATGAAGCTGTTCTGTTGAGATATATTATCTATTTGTATTTTGCTGAAAAAGTAAATAACGAGAGAACATGAGGTATAGACGTCAGGTAGATATTTCTATTGCCATACCTTAAACGCGTAGATGTGTCGCTACGACGGGTAGCTCTCGGTAACAGCGGCAGCAAATCGTCATGGAGAACTTCAAATAACTTCTTGCTGAGGCGTTAATGTTTTTGAAATTCCTCATCTCTCATGGCGAACACATTATCGGAAAAACGCGCCATTCTCCTTAAATTCCACCTGTATCTGAGGTCTATTTTATTGGATTTCACTAATACACCAAAAATAAGTGCCAGTCGAGCCATCATATAATTAAAACATAGAGTAACGCGTTCGAACTGTTAGATGGATTTAATGGAAAGTCTTTTTAAAAAATAAATCTTATTACTGCTAGGAACAAATAGTAAAATATTATAATTAACTTACGACAAATGGATATAGAAATTGTACGCGACCGTCAGGTCTGATGTGTGGATAGAGACTGAGCTGCTGGGATAAGAGTAATACTCAGGTTCCGAGAGTGTAATGCTGATGAGCCATAATCAGGCGTATTCAGCATTAAAGCCTCCGACCTCTGGACATAACACCTCCCCCTTTTAGAGAAGCCTTGGGGTAGTACAAATCTTCAGCTAGAGGCGACTCCTGGTGGGAGCACCAGAGTTCGTCTCCGTCTCGGCCGGAATGCCAAGTTCTATTTCAGTTGTGTCGATAGTGTTCTGAAGTGAATTTACTGGTGCTGGTATGCGATTGTCATTGGCCCAGAATTGACGGTTGCGTTTACGCAAATATCTTATTAATTTATAAAATGAATATAAACTTAGTGATATACATATTATAATAAAACTTATAGAATAATGTGTTCCCGATTGACTGAAATCTTCTTGATTAACTTATATAGTTCTCAGCCGGTCCAGTAGTGAAGCTACTGCGGCTTCATCGGCTTCAATTTCATCTAGATTGGTGATATTTTCAAAAGTAATCGGAAATACACTATTATACTTAACACTGTTCATACTTCCTAAACCATACATATTATATATTTCGTTTGACAAATTAAAAACGGTAACTGATTGGCGAATTTACGTTAATTACATTATATTTCGGCATCAGTACGACCGTCTTACAGTAACCGATACAATGGTTGGGGATGACGATTCTTCCCGAGCCTACTACAGTGGTCTCATATAATTTTGAACTATCACAGTCGATTCTGATTTTGGATGGTTCAGATTGGACGTAGATCCACCTATTGTTTGTGATGGGGTTGATGATGTCTATCTTCCCCGTGGTTGTTCTAACCTTGCACTGATACGGCAAGCTAGTTAGAGACTTGGTTAATAGCTCGCTGTCACATGTCGAGCGCGCTGCTGTTAGGTACACATTGTCTATATTACGCAGATATTGATTGGAGTTCACTGATACACAGGGTTGAATACTGTCCATTGTACAGTATTGGGACTGGTCCTTTGTCATTTCTATGTATTTACTACTCGGTATTATTAGGCTAAATGTGTCGGGTTGATCATTATTGTATGGGGTAGGCAGGGCGATATTATGAAGTAACATATATTTCTTAACACTAATTAATAGTATTTGTAATATAAAAACTATTCTATAATTACTATAATAACATACTATATTAGATACATTTAAAATTGCGTGTATAGAGTCTAAATTTAGAACAACAGGCAGCTCGAGGTCGCTGGGCAAGTGTCTGTAGTTATCAGCGAGCTCGCGGTATAGCTGACGCGGCCTAATTATAACCGGGTGCAATACGTTGACGTTACTGAATAGTATTGCATT
>JAFELO010000921.1:140176-204500 GCA_017140195.1 Eumaeus atala | reverse complement strand
AGATGCGACGCTTGAACTTATGAGCACTTATGATGTCAAGCTTCTTTTAAATTAACGAGGCCATGATTAGCGTTTAGTAAGAGTTTGTATACGAGTAGGACGACTAAACTCTCAGATGAGACGCTTGAACTTATGAGCACTTATGATGTCAAGCTTCTTTTAAATTAACGAGGCCATGATTAGCGTTTAGTAAGAGTTAGTAGACGTGTAGGACAACTAAACTCTCAGATGAGACGCTTGAACTTATGAGCTCTTATGATGTCAAGCTTCTTTTAAATTAACGAGGCCATGATTAGCGTTTAATAAGAGTTGGTAGACGTGTAGGACGACTAAACTCTCAGATGAGACGCTTGAACTTATGAGCACTTATGATGTCAAGCTTCTTTTAAATTAACGAGGCCATGATTAGCGTTTAGTAAGAGTTAGTAGACGAGTAGGACGACTAAACTCTCAGATGAGACGCTTGAACTTATGAGCACTTATGATGCCAAGCTTCTTTTAGAGCGAATCCGCAAACTAATGCGCTGAGACCTTCGCAGCTCAGATACGCAACGGGCTACCGAAGCGGTTGAGTAGAAAAGAGGGTGGAAGATTTTTGTGGAGAAGCTTGGAAGAAGTCATCTGACAAAGGTTGATACCGATTCTGGGGTTACCGTTTCTTCTAAGCCTGTTGATAGGAGGGCAACGCATCTGCGTACAATCATGTGGATGTTCATGGGCGTCGGAAGTCATCTAGGGGCACCGATTTCTCGTTTGCCCCATTATGCTATGAAAAATATGCGAGTTTGTCTATGATTTACAATTTTCAAGGGTTTATTCATCGAATAACTACTTATTAAAACGTTGACCCAGTTAGAGCAGGAGCCGTCAGTGAAGTCTGGGTTTGCATTACTTTACGGAACACTAACATAAGAAACGAACTAATATCAGATCTAGTTAATATCATTCATTCCGCCTTTGATCCCCGCAACCGACTTTATAAAAGGGCCCTCAAACAGCTCATCTAGGGAGGGGCATTACTACATTCGATATCGGTTTAGATTTAATGCGAACGTAGACAGTGTATATCGAATACATTGACATATTTAGAAAATGATTTCTCCGACGTTAAAAATGTGGCATAATTGAAATAATAGAACACGTCTCGTGTATGTATGTTTCTTTTTTGTAGTGTGCATATTGTACTTAGAAATTACTGTAAGAATTGGTTCGACTAAAATTATGTGGTATTACTATGGCTTATTTGTAATACTACATCAGTTCACTGATATCATATTTGTTCTCACTATTCCTCAAACATAACTATAAGGATAAATATATTTTATTTACATTAACATGTGTAAACTTTAGTGTAAGAATATTAATATAAGTAACAACATGTTATACTATCACTAGTGTGCAAATGAACAGATCACATTGAAAAATTTCATTTAATAAAATACAATCTTATACAATAATCGTCTCAGGAAATAGCAAATCGTCACAAAATAATAGGTTATATGATCAGTTTACAGTCCACAAACAAATATAAACTAAAATTAAGATTTAGCCATTAAATTAACATAAAATACTAGAACTTGTAATTTACATAATCTAATACTCGTAAATATTATAGCAAAAAATTGACAGACATTCTATTTTATCGATATCTTCGCGCCGTTACATCGTGCCTACGTAATAAAGCGGTGTGAAGTCAAGCCCCGGCTCCACGTGCTCTCCTCCACACCACAGATGCGCCTCACGCCTGTAGCCACAATTCACACTACGACGCTCTGTTCAGCGACCGTAAGCCAATAGTCAAAATCTCTTCACATCGCACGGCACATTACTAAATGAAACGATCGCATTCATTTTAAACAGATAAACAGATATGCGCCGATATCTCAGTGACAATTTTAACAATTGTTGACAAAAAAGTTATGTGTTGAATTTTCAAGTAAGCCAGATCTTGTGATGTGGAGGAGTTCTGACCAATTCCCTCCGTGGGAGGTCGGTGCTGCGGCTAAATATTAATCAAACCTTACAATTCGTATTTTTTTTTTTCATATCATATTTTTAACCCTAAAAGTTGATCTACGCGTAATTGGCACACACCTGTTTGAAGTACTGCCTTTGTATAAATTCTTTGGATTAGCTGTTGTATCGTTAGGACAACCTATGTGTCGTTTGAACCGTCCCTGATACATACACTCGTGAAACATAGCTAAGAGCCCTCAGTATTGAATTATAATTTACCACATAGTGATAGTCGCAGTATAGTAGTCTTGTCACTAACTACAGTTCGCCTGTCACTAGACGTGTCCACGGGGGGCGCCAGCGAGTGCTATCCGCGCGCTCTGTGCTCACGTACTCTGTAGGTACATCTTGTAACGCGTTGCTGACGTCCATCAATTGTAACTACACCAGCCGCGTCGTAACTCATTTTAGCAGTATCGAGTTTCCGCGGACTTTTTATTATTGCAAATTAGTATAATATTACTTCCATTAAAATTTATTAATTATTATCCCATTTGCAGAGTACCATTGCCCAATTTAGGTCAGTACAACCCGGAAGGCGGATGGTCTATTCAAGGGGATGTAAATAAGAATGGGAAAATAGTATATAAATAACCACTGGTGCTGTATTTTCCATTTTAGGCTATAACATATTATATAAAAAAGTCATATTGTAATTACATATCGTAAATTGTTAGTAATACCCAGGAGGTTATAACACAGCTGTAGACATAATATTAAACTCCTCGTAGTGTCTGCGGACTGCACAGACTCACTATACCGCACGCCTAAACTGTTTTCCTTACTAACATATTATGTCCCAGCGAGCTCCTGGATCGGCGATAAAAGTTGATATTCAACAGAACGCATACTGTTACAACATCTTCTCACTTATTTTACTTTTGTCCTTAGTCACTATTTTAATATGGTTAAAGAAGTTTATACTTTTGAGGGGTGAAAATTTCTATATAAGTCATGCAGATACACGATTAAAATCGCGGCGACATTTATTGTGGGGACAGGTAGTGAGGACAGGTACTTAGGTTTAATCCCTTATGTAATGAAATATTTTCAATCTGATCAATGTACAATATGCGACAAGAAACCTGCTGTTCCTGCTAAGCGCATGGTGAGAAATGACATTCAATTCTAAATATGCCCCCAAGCCATATATAACAATAACATAACATTTATTTGAATTATAAATCAATTAAATTCAGGCACAATTTTATGTAAAGAACAATTCGTTGGAGATATGTGACTCCGAAACAATATTATTAAGTGTTACACAATAACTAACAATATTACATAACAAATAACTAACCGCGACTTCGCGACTGACTGACAGCGACAAGGTACATAAGTATCCGAAACGACAAAGAAAAACTAATAATCTATTTTTTTAAAAATCAATGTACTTTCCTCCTACCACAATGCATTTAGTCCAGTGCTTCTCCAATGCCGTTACACCAGTTTGATAAAATGTTTTCTCTAACGCAAATACTCTCAAAATACTCGTCTACGGCGACAATGACTACATAATTTGATGGAAATCTTCGGCCACCTAACCATTTCTTGAGATTTGGGAATGCGGTAACAATTCAAATTTCGGTAGCAATTCATGGAGTTTGGCATCTGCAACCCTCGACGAGTGCACAGGAATAAAACTATAATTTTGGTTAAATGAGGCCGCTTCTTTAGGACTTATCCACAATTTTTGTGTAATTGCACGAAGTTATTGTATAAATGGAGAGTACTCACTAGAATAATCCCTCGAACATCCCAAAAAATAGTCGCCGTCACTGTGCCGGCCGACAAAACGTTTTTCCATTCTTTGGCGCAGGTTTTCCACACTCAGTCCACTGCATAGATTGTTCTTTTATTTCAGGAGTATAATGATGAATTCATGTTTCATCTACTGTTACATAACACCGTTAGTATCACGCGTAAACAGCGCCAAAACACCCCGACGAATCGTCCATTCGACGTTGCTTTTGGTTAACAGTGAGCAAACGCGGCACCCATCGCGCGAAAAGCTTCTTCATTCGCAAATGATGGTGTAAAATATTAAAAACGCATACACAGGAAATGCTTACCATCTCTGCTATCTGCCGCAACTTTAAGCGCCGATCATTCGAAACGATTTTATGAATCTTTTTGATCATGATTTCCTCTGAACGGCCAGACCTGTTGGCGTCCTCGCAGCACGACGTTTCAGACGCTGTACAGCAACCATCTCCAGAAAAAAAACCGACGTATTACAAAATCTGCGGTGTTTCATATGTTACGATCTAAATCTGCGGTCTGTGAGTGTACTGAAGTTAGCTCCTGCCATTACATTAGATTTGAAAAAGCGCAACTCCTCACTAGGGAACACCGATTCCTTCTAAGGATCATCCGTGAGGCTATTGGAATTAAAAAACATCCAAATTTCAATAGAAAAGATGGCTGGGTTCTTCCCTCTGCTTGGTACCATAATCAAAGTGGTGAACATAATCAAATCAAAAAGTAAACATAACACCTCAAGACAGCAAGATATAATAAGTAATATTTGTGTTAATCAGAACAATTAAATTTATAATTCTTCGGGTACTTTTAAAAACTTGGTACATCAGGACGTTTGTCATCTCAGTCCACCCGTGACCATGGTTGCTGTAAAGCGTCCGAAACGTCGGGCTAGATTAGTAATTAAATAAACCGCTACAAAATCCGTAAAAGTAGTTTCACGGATATTATTACTACAATCCGTCTCATCGACTTACCTTGTCCATGTTTATTATATTACATTTGCTCAATCGTCCGCATGAGACCAGAGCAGCATTGAATGTTCAGCCAAATAATTGACGGTGACGTTACACAGAGATGCGCTCTCGCCGTCAAACTCAAGTAATTATCTTAAATTAATTATAAACATTTTTTGTTAAAAAAATAAATTGCGAGTTTGTTAAGTCTTATCCAGGGAGGGACTGAGGATTAAAAAATGGTTCCGCCTTTTCTATCATGAGCTCGTGCGACAGGGTTCTTAGTACAATATTCATTAAAATAACATCAAACTTAAAACGCAATATAAAGTATTTGAACCGAGGAGGTGACGGCTCTTAGTACCCCTCCTATAAGAAGAGGGGACTAAAGAGCAGGAGGAGGTGCTGCTCTTTGTACCCCTCTTATAAGAAGAGGGGGCAAAAGAGCCAAAATTGGCGGCGCATTTGCGCACGGGGCAAGGGGCGAGGATGGGAACCTCACCCCATTGCACTGTCCCAAAGTCGGTGGGGTTGTCCTGTGGTGCGGGACAAACCCATCTGTGGAGGTGGCGTCGGTCCCTTCAGGGGCTGACTTGCCGTCGAGGTGCCCTGATGATTTGTTGTTCCGGGGCACCTCATCAAAGACGGCACTGGTGGCACTCGCGGTGGTTTTTGTGGGTATTCGGCACTATATAATGTGCCGCGAGCCCCACACACCACTGGACCCCACCCAGGGCCAGTGAAGGCGCGTGAATGCGTTTCCCCGCGTCAACAAAAAAAAAACCTGCATGTAGACTAGAGTATCTTAACATCGTGTGCAGCTCACAAACCAGAACTTAGCCAGCATACATGTACACGTAGATATACTGAGGTTCTCCAAAAAAAAGTAAAAGCTGCAGCAAGAAGTGGCAAAAATTTTTGCTGCGCCTTTTACTTCAGAATCGGCTACCTCGTGTGTTATGTGAGTGAGAAGAGCTGTCTCGGTATATTTCATTACAATGCCACCATCAGTTATTTATATTCACACCATATGGGAACAGTACTAAGGGATCAATCGACGAGCGCCAGACCCGGCTGATGTCACAGACTGTCACATCGACTGCAAGCAGTACAATGTAAGAAGTCGACCAGCGCCGGCTCCGGCTGACACCACAGACCGTCACTTAGAGTGTAAGCAGTATTTTGTGAGTAGTCGACCAGCGCCGGCTCCGGCTAACGCCACAGACTGTCATACCGAACGTAAGCAGTACCATATGAGCAGACGGCGCGCGCCAGCTCCGGCTTACGTCATATACTGAAACATTGCCTACAAGCATAATTATCTTTGCGGTTGACGCGCACGAGCCCTGGCTGTCGTCACGGACTGTCACACCGAGTGTAAGCAGTATTATGTAAGCAGTCGACGCGCGCCGGCCCCGGCTGACGTCACAGACTGTTACACCGAATGTAAGCAGTTCTCAGTGAGCAGTCGACGCGCACCAGCTCCGGCTGATGTCACAGACGATCACACCGAGCGTTGGCAGTATTGTGTGAGCAGGGGACGTGCGCAGGCCACCCGGGCGTCGGGGTACGAGACCACGTCACAGAAAGAGCGACAGATTCCGAGTGATCGTCTAAAAAGTGTAATTGCAATTTGCCAAGTTCGTGAATAGTTCACGGACTCCACAAGGCTCACGGAGCTTTCATACATCCACAATACACTCAACTTACTTAACTAATTGGAAATTTCGCTTAGAGGACATTAAAGCTGTTGCCCGAACTTCTTTCTGAATTATTTTTAAATTGTAATAGTTTTCTGAGGAGGTCTGTTCGGCGGTTTGCTCGGAGGTCAAAATAGGACACTATTCGTTTTATATCACATACGTTTTGCAGACGTGTTGCTTGTCCACCAGAGAATAGCAACCTGTACGAAACGTGATTGCATACCTGTCACTTTGTCTCAGTATCATGTGA
This sequence comes from Eumaeus atala, assembly GCA_017140195.1. Taxonomy (NCBI): domain Eukaryota; kingdom Metazoa; phylum Arthropoda; class Insecta; order Lepidoptera; family Lycaenidae; genus Eumaeus; species Eumaeus atala. The sequence continues at coordinate 197,811 of JAFELO010000921.1, read as the reverse complement.
GGAAGGGGTACCCAGTTCGTATGGGCCTCCACTTCGGCTGCAATGCAGCATGACACATAATTAATGATATTATGCATTACAATGTTCTCGCTCACGATGTGAGCCCTGACCACGCAGTTCGTTACAGTTCCGCAGTCGTATGTTGCAAAAAAACCCGCGGCCACAGATAGAGTGCGACCTCCTCTGAACTTCTATTTACTCGACAATTAATCAACCCCTCTTATTTGGGTTCCGCACACAAATAAATTACAAAACCTGCTTTTTTGTAGCGAATTCGATATACTGATATCAAATTCGTATATCAAATTCGTTTAATAACTAAAAAAGCTAATTGGCAGTCATAAGATAGTCAGACGCCTTAAGCCTACTGCACACAGACTGATCCAAAAGTCCGAATCCCTTTGGCCCGACTCGTATTTGGCTGTAGTCCAATTTACCGCCACATACGTTGCCTCACAGTCTGTTTCAGCTCTCTATTATTAAGAGACTGTCAGAGGTAGAACCACTGAAATATTCGATAACTCGCGGATATGTGTTATCTGAATAAACTTATTATCATTTTTGCAGCTGAATTTTGCCAGCACAAGCGCGTAGGCAACTGTCGTCCACATAACATGTGAAGCATTCCGTGCGGTTTATGAATATGTACGAAGCGAGTGCAACATATCTGCATAACGTTATTTGGTGAGCTTATTAAGAAATATTATTATTATTAATAGAACGCTGAATTGAATGCTTGTGCATTCTTGTCACTCTAAACTCGTTGCTCCTTCAGAATAAAATAAAGCTACAGAACCCTCTCATACATCCGAAATTCTCTGTCCTTGCTCTGGCCATCATTACGACATTAGAGGCGGCGTGGCGCCCCATAATTTATTCGCTCAGTTGTTAATCCCCAACCAACTTCCAACTCCCGCCCACAAACAACCTAGTTTCTTGTGAGTTAACAACATTTTAGGTTTATTTGGGAAAAGTCCTGTTCTATATTTTATACACAACAAAGGGAATACAAAATTAAAACTGAACATAAACACAATAGTTTGATCAGAGTCTTATTAAAGCAAGTAGAAGTTAACATCACCGATCGCCGCTCGGCTACTCATACAGATTGTTGGGAATTACTGCTTAAGAAACAATTTAGATTCATATGAGTAGTATGATCTCGTGTAACAATAACCGGCCGTGCGTAACCGTTAACGCGCTTACTTACAAGTTAGCCGCTATTCACCCTCCTTTGTTTAACCCTTGACAATTAAACCTTACGAAACAATCACAAGACAAGTGTAATTTATGAGTAACCGGTGGCTCATTTTACAGGAGACGGAAAGATCACTATGGGGATGTTTATGAGCATCGGTAGTCATCAAAAGTCTTTGACTGTTTGCTCACCTACATTATAAAAAGTATTAATATCAATACTATGTAAGATATAGTTTGCTCCGGATCCATTACGTCGCGAGGCAGCGTTAGCGCTATATACTTTTAATTGGTGGCTAATATTGCGCCATAGATCTCGCGATGTCTCCATGGGTGGCGTTTTTCCCCAGGAAAATAGTACGAATGTTGTATCTCACTCACGTAAGGTAGTACATTTTTACTTGTCATAAAACAAAGTCCCAAAATGCTGTCGCTCGGTATGTGATCGATTCATTTAAATTCTACTGAAAAATTGTTCATGTGGGTGAAGCCTATGGACAGAGCGATTCCCGAGGATTGCTTTAGTGTAAAATTTGCTCACAGTACCTACCAACAGTTTGTCAAATAACTTTTTAATAAGAAAATAATGCCATTATGTATATTATAAACAAACGGGAACTCTACTTCCTTCATTTGCTATAACAAATGTTCGTAAGAATTTGTGTGCTTTTATCTTTAAACAGTAAAGAACTCTTTGCGAGGCTCTAATTATTTGCTCACTACGAGATCTTCGTTCCAGCCTTCGTGTTGTTAAGCCTGATATTCTGAACTCTATTTTTACGAAGCGCGGATAACTTTGACTCGGGAAGTTTATCTCGAGGGAACAAAACCTACAAGATCAATTTTTGTAACGTTTTTGAGGCAATTTTACTTTGTTCCGGTGATGTCTTGTATCCTCCCATCTTGTGCCGTCTCATCAGCAGGACACTTATTCGTAATCATGTCAATAACCGATTGCTAGTGTCCCGGAGCGTGACTTTATTTCAAGTTAAAATAACACCGCTTTTGATCCAAAATTAACCAATTAAAAGCGATTTTATTTTTTGCTCGATAATGTCGATTTGATTTTTCCGTTTTATTTTAAAGCTAGCTCGAGTCGAACGAGACCATATGACGGTGCATTCTTTTGCTGAAGTTACAATTGGCTGTCAGCATAATTACTCTCAGTAACATTCGCAATTTGAGATATTTCAAATGGATTGCCTTGCATTATGATTACATATTATTTTAACTAACATGATGTTTATTATTATTCTTATAATAGCCCACTTTACACCTGACCGTATCAGAATGAGGGTGATGTTATTCGAGGGTGTAGCGCACGTTACGTGATGTTATCCCCTATTTGAACGGCTGGAAGGATTTTAACCTAATAGGTGTCGTTATTATTGATAAGACGAGCGGCACAGTGTACAAACATTTTTTTTAAATTTGGTATAAGAATATCACGGTTCCGTCACCAAAGAGCACACTCACAAATAAGTTTCCTGGCTAAATCATGGTCTAACATCGCAAAATAATGAAAAAAATTGTTCGTAATATTGTTTCACATTATTAAACCAGGATGATGCAAGGCCACCTATTTGAGTTTCATTCATATCATATTTTTAAATTTCCTTTAACGCATCTTAAGTAGTGATGATGTTTACCATTTGGTGTCTTTTGAAGAGAGGAGGTAAATAATAAGTACCTACATGTGGTCGAAGTGATATCATTTAACAGTAGAAGTTCTTAAACTAGTCACACGTCAATGACCTGCTACATTCTTATAGATATATAGATAGTTATGTACATACATAAAAGCTTTCTTTGCTATCACGGATATCACAGTGATATTTATGTATGTATGTGCTTAAAGATATACTTTTTTTTGTTAGAGGTCGTGCAATGATACAGTACCGCCTAGTTGGGCCGAAACGGCCGTCGAGGTACCTCCCATGCACACGAGACGCTGTAAATGCACAGTGCGGATATCAATATGTCAATTGGCATCATGAGTCATGAAAACACTCCACTTTTTCGTTTGCGTCCATATGCTGTAAAACAATAAGAGGGTAGATTTCATCATTAACTCCAATATTTGTCATCCTACGTCACACGATGTTTTTACTAGATTGATGAAAAAACATCTTGATATTGTTGTTGTGTCTTGATACTACAGTAGAAACAGGACTTTACGAACATATGAAAAAAGCACACTAGACTTAGCAAAGCACGTAGTAGCACGTTTAACTGTGTAACAATTGCGACGTCACAAGCATCAGGTACAAAGCCAAACACACGTTTAGTGTCAGCTGCGACAAGCCACAAGTACAGTTTAAAGTGATTTACAGACGCGAGATTGAATTCCCGACGCTTTTAACTTGATGAATGTTGACCTTAAATCCCACACCACGATGTTAAATAATATCTAGATTATGTAAGGTTCTAATGTTAACATGTAAACTGTAAGAGTGTTTATTACAATTAAACTACTTTTAAGGATTTTATCGCATTTATTGATTTATTGAACTAACCCGACGTCTCATCAACTTTGCAGAAACCATGTTCACGGGTAGACTAAGATGACAGATGTCCAGATGTCACAAGTTACTAAAAGTACCCGAAGAAATTATAATTATGTACTTGTTCCGGTTAACACAAACAGTACTTATTATATCTTGCTATCTTGAGATGTTATGTTTAGTTTTTGATTTGTTATGTTTATCACTGGGTCCCAAGCTGTGACACGAACCCAGCCATCTTCTCTATTTTAATGGGTGGTTTTTTTTTATTTCAGTAGCCTCACGGACCATTTTTGGAAGGAATGATCCTATCCAAGAAATATCCCTATGTTGCCAAGGAGGTATCAATCTGACCGTATTGGGGCAGTTGTAAATTATAAGGGGACAACCGAGCAGATCCAATAATTTAGGGTACACCGACACCTATAAACAAGCCCAGAGTGCTTACTCCGACGCCTCGGTCTTACTCCGCATTACCCTCAGAGTCAACGTCACGGGTTGTCACTTCGCGGCGTCATCATACGAGCAAAAGGCAGTCCCCGCTCGTGCCGATACAATTCATCTTCACCTTTATTTTATCTTCAAATCATTATACATCTGCCTTTATCATATCCTCTGGCACCGGCGTAATGTTGAGCTGTGTGACCGTCCGTCAAATTGCGTAAGTTCTACGTGCATCTAGACTTGCAGGTCGACGTGAGGACTACGTGTGAGCTCGGTCAGGTGCGGCGAGGGCGGGGGGAGGGCGTACACAGAGCTTTTGCAATCGTAGGCGGGAAGTACATTTCAATAATCGTAGAGAGCGCCGGCGCCCGTGTAGGGTCTTCAGTTAATGACGGCGGGAGATTGTATTATGCAGTTCATATTTTTTGTTGTAATAAATAAGTTTTGGACTGTAGTTTGCATAAATTTTGCAGTTGAAGCCAACAACCAAGGCTTATAACATCATAGGCTTGAACTTGGCTCTCACTTAACGATTATGTTTAAGATGAGTATCGTAATTATAAGTGTTTAATAAAATGCCTAAAAACAGTCTAACCTCTTGTATATTTTGATACCAATATGTCTAATATCATATCTAAGCTTCAAAACACCAAGTTCTGTCTTCATGACTTCAACTTAACTAACCAATGAAATACTGTCGTCTATTTAAATAGAATGTTGTTTATAAAATTACAAATAAATTTACTTTAATACGTTATTCCCATCTTTTACTAATAACACAAATCAAACATCAGCTTCATATCAATATCACCATAATGACAACACAATGTTTCCCAATTCAATGTCGCATTATGACGTAATAAAATTGCCCAGTGCGTCGTGCGGCGTGCAACCTGGTGACCCCAGCCGCAGGGCATCCACACTACTCGTCGACAGCCGACTGGCGAGGAAAATTTTAATTTCGCTCCTTGTTCATTTTTGGAGTAACCCTCTCCGGTCTCCCAGGGGAGGCTGAAGACCTGAGCCATAACTCTTGTGGCCCTGTCGCTACATAAAATCGATTACAAGCCCCTTAATAAATATTTTATTGCGTTATTTTAATTTATTGTTCTCCGGGAAGGTTAAGTTAAGGAGACTATAACAGTTGTGTTAAAAGTATACATGCATTTATTCAATTGGTCTTTCCGCATTCACAATCCAGGACATACTTAAAATAGTACATGAACAACAATGGTATTAATACAGTTTCTGTTATTGCTTAGTAAAAAGGTGAGGGTATGGAGTCTTATCTGGCAGTTGTCCGAGACTCCCGGCTGCAACTTGGATGGTCCTTTATATATATTGTTATTGTTCCATAACCACAAATTTTCACGGATTGTCCTTCATTCCTCATACTAAATATTTGAATAATATAGTGTTTAATAAACAAAAAGAAAAAAGAAGGAGTAGAGAACTGAAGAGGAACACACTATCATTCTCTAAGCTTCATGAGCCAACTAAAATTAGGAAAAATATAAACTCTGTTACAATTAAATAGAATTTAACATAAAACTTTCACACGTGGCGTATACTATTCAAATTAAAACATTATTGATACGGTCTATCAAATTATTAGCCATACATATCATGTTATTACTACTATTACAATGCTCACTTAAGAGAATTAAGACATTTTAACATTAGAACACAAGATCTAATAAGATATAAAATGTGGCGTCGGTAAGAAAGAAAGTACTTACCCTTTTTCATAAAATATAATTTTTATTTAATTATTTTACGTTTAGTTCACGGCGGAAAAGAAAAAAATATTTAATTATGATTTGCTGAAGTGCTGCGCTGTGCTGCTAGACAGTGTGAGCGTCAAATCGTCCAAACCACGCCGAAAAGAAAAAGAGTGATATTTCTTTAACCCGGAGAACATTAAGCCTTACAGTCAAAGATGACAGATAGACTTTTTTTTATAAAATGTTTAAGTTTCAAAACATAATTGTTACAAGGTCAATTACAGGTCGGATTGAAGAAAGCAACTCGATATTTGACTAAGGATCTTCAAGTATTCTCATTTTTAATATCAAAATCGGTGATAACAGGCGTGAACGTACTTTCTAAAAATCTGTTTAATGGTTGAGCCATAAAAGCGTAAAAGACTGAATTGGATATATTTATCTATATCTACTTTTGATAAAGGAAACAATATGCTAGTAGAAGAATGCAAGTGATACTCGCATATTATTGTAGCACTATTTGATTTAAAAAATAATGTATTGTTACATTCTATCTGTATCAGGTAGTAGTCAGATGCAACCAGACTCATCTCATCTACACAATATAGGAGCGATGTGATAAACACGCCCTCGTGTTTTGTGTACTTTATGGGAATTTGGATGCGGCACCACACTGAACGTACAGGCCGAGGCAATATATACGTATATATATACGTATACGCGACTCATTGTCCTGCAGGTGACCACACAAGTAATTCACATCGGTTTTGATATCCAGATGATGATGTACACAAAAGGGTTAAGTATGTTGTGTTGATCGCTGAGTGCAATACAGACTCGCAGGGGGAAAGAGCGCGCGATGCCTCGAGAGAACGCGGCCAGAGCTTAAAGATTACTAGTTGCACCGCTCCACCTGACAGTAGTTGCACCGGTCCACCTGACAGTAGTTGCACCGCTCCACCTGACAGTAGTTGCACCGCTCCACCTGACAGTAGTTGCACCGCTCCACCTGACAGTAGTTGCACCGCTCCACCTGACAGTAGTTGCACCGGTCCACCTGACATTTCAGTTATTCGCTCATTCGATTGTCATGGAACTCCACAGTAACTTACATACTACACACTTAGGCCTTAACTAATCGGTTAGACCCGAGAAGACGTTTGATACCGAACCATGTTACTGAAACGATGAAATGATAGAGTCAAGTAACACCATGACGTGAGTTGATCTCACGTTAAAAACACCGTCGTCGTGTGAAGACGTGATACTTCATCCGCATCACATAAGCTGTTAATTTGTGATCTACATAAAGTGATATTGGTTACTATGCGGGATCCTGTTCTTTAAATAGACACAATATAACCAGCAGATATTTTATGAAGAAGTAGTGCCATGCTGTATAGGAGGAGGTGGTGTCATGCATAGTTCATTGTAGTACATCTCCCTATGCATCGGAATTTGGCCGGCACGACCGAGCAGGTCCCTCTCGCTCACATAATGTGCTGCTAAATTTCCATAGAACAGGACATCGTACGGTGACATATCACGCGGCAGATCATGATTTTTTTTTTATAGCATAAGAGAGCAAACGAGCAGTCGGAGCCTGCGAATATTCATAGGTAGTCATCAAGACTACCTATGAATATTCGCATGATTCGGAAGCAGATGTATTGGCCTCCCATCAACCCCCCCCCCATCCCCTCAATGGGCCACCGGCTACTCAAAAACCGATCGAAACGCGACAGCGCCGCTATCACTTTACGCCGATATCTAGTGTACCCAATCCCAATTCCGTTGCACGGAGGATGTATTATCATGCACCATGCATGGCACTACCTCCTCCTATGCAGCATGGACTACCTCTTGCTGAAGCTGCACATAGACGTCTACTGCGGGTGCTCCTATGCTCTATAGATACAAAATGCTCTGGTCGGCTACCAGAAGGGCCGGCTGAAGTCGCGGAGCCTCGGGGTCTCGGTGAATATTTAACACCAGCCGTCAGAGCGACCCGCCCGTGTTGTGTTTACAGGTGGCGCACCTGGAGCAGCGATACGTGAATACGTTGCTATATCCTATATCCCTTCGGCATGAATTAGATATTATAGCCCGTGCCCCGCGGTTTCGCACGCGTAAAATATATCCCAACGGAATATTATTTTTGTGGGGAAATATTTTTTTATGTTCCCAACTGCAGAATTAGTAAATAATATGTATATATGTGGAGTCAAGATTTCTTTCGCAGTTATTTGGCAGATTTAAACATACGAGGTGTTACTAATAACATATCAAAGTTATGTCCTGATAATGTGACCAGTGGGAGTATTAAAATTATTAGATATTTTTAAGTAGTCGGGTAATTTTTTCAAATTGTAATGTATAACTGTCCCAAATGTCTATCAAAAAACATAGAAAATATTCATCCATCTTATACAAGTTGAATTTTACTGTAAGAGGTTGTAGATTTTTAGAACATGGTAGGTAATAGTCCCATGTAACTTATAAAATTACATTGAAACAGAAACATATCTTATCTACATAAAAACCAAAATGATCCGAAAAGCCTGAAAAAGTGTTTTTTAGGTAATATGTACACCGCATGAAACCGACAGAAACTCGCCGTTCAAAAACCCCGGCCAAAAACCCCGAGGCGCTTCAGCTGTTCGGGCGTGTGGCGTCACCCTTATACAACAACTTAACGCGTTATATTTATTTTGAAGCTACTGTTAAATCGCATCGCTCCTAGTGTTCTCAGACCGCGTTGCCACGCATCTGGTCTGTTACTCCCTGAAATGTGAGCTAACGAAATATTATTATTATACCAGTTTTATTTTAAATTTTAATATAAAAATAAAGCGATATTTTAGATTACAAAACTTTGAGGCTTTCTTATATGAAGGCGACACAATCCTATCATCTCAAATATCGCTCAAAACTGTGAGACACTTGAATTAAACAACACTGCTGAGTGATTTCTAAATTTTTTCTACTCAACATAACTTTTTGTGAGGGTTAGTATAAAGTGTGACTTTCGCATTGTTATCGAATAGAATAGTAATAGCCAACTCCTGACCGGGAAGGTATCTCTCGCTCACACATTACCGTAATTAATTGAAGATGAATGGATTGGGTAAGGGTGGGTACGAAACTAGTAATACGGATGTATAGGCAATAAAAAATACACGCGCACCTATTTATTATCCTATAAAAATGCCTTTATACGACTAAAAAGCGAAAGTGATTATATTGTATAAGCGAATGTGTGTATGTTTGTATGTTTAACATTCTTTCACGAAAAAACTACTGAATGGAGATGGAGGAAATTTGGCAAAATTATTTATATTGTAGTAAGAGGTAGTGCCTTGCTACACTGCAGCGGAATTGGGCCGGCACGACCGGGGAGGTACTTCTCGCTCACTTGACATTTATTATCATTATATATCATCATCAGTCCTTATCGGTCCACTGCTGGACATAGGCCTCTCTCAATGAACGCCAAGACAAATTGAAAATTACAATTAACAGGTTTTATAAGACTTACTAACAGACTTTGGGCTACATTATGGGGTGCCTGTAATTTATATGTAATTATATGAGGCATATTAGAAAAGAAAGATTCAAATGAGTGAGCAATTTCTTGATGTGACTTGATATATTATCCGTTCACTAACAAAGCATCAAAATTATTATTAGACCCCATTTTGCCAGTTTCCGTCCTAAAAACCTCCACACTGTTTTTATGATATTGCCTGACTTCATAATTTTATTTGAAATGTACATTGACTATGCTGCTGCACAAAGTTCTCTAAGAATAGTTGAATACGTTCTTACATGACCTGCGAATGTGATGTCATTAAATTCATATTGTTTTTCTTCACGCAAGTTATACAATTTCTTCCTGGATGCATAAATGCCTGGTGCCACTCACAGAAGGCAGATTTCTTAATATTTTTTTTACTTAAATACTAGTGAAGCTGTAGTCTGGCATACAATGGTTAATTACCTATTGCTTTTATCTTTTTGTTTAGCATAAGACCTAGTCCTGTGCCCAATTTTTCACTATATATTATTGTTATATTTGGGTAGTAAAGATGATATCTGAATTTGGTTGCAGCAGTTGCCGAGGCTCGTCTCTGCATGTAGTATTAGTTTGTGTAGACATCGAAGACGCAGCCTGTGAACCGCTAGAGTTACAGTCTGATCTATTATTAATATACTCCTCAAGAGATTGACACCTGTTGATGTTGTACCCAGCTTAATCAATTCAGATAACGACGCTTCATATTCCGATATCTGCTGTTGTGCTGTATAATATTTATCAGTTACACCAGAGAGCTCCTTTTGGAGTAGTTCAAGGTTTTCATGTTAATGATATAGTCATTTTCATATACGGAAAAACTTTCTTTGTACATATTATGCAAATTTATCCTCTTATTAATAGCGCGTAAATAAAATTTATTTAATTTTTTCATCCTTTGTAACTTTCTAGTATGTTTCCTTACTGTACATAAACCATTTTCTGCTTTTCAAATTAGCATTAAATACAGCGCAGTTACTATTATTGTTACCAAGGTTTTCGGAACTTGAAGTTAGATCAATAGCCATTAACTCATTAAAAAAAAAATATTTTCCTGAAGACAAGGCGAGGACAACATAATTTTGCCATCGGGTCACCTATTCTGCTTCAAGGAAGGCGACTCCATGACAAGGCGGCGCGGGCTTCCTCGTGAATAGGTCTATGATAGGCAGCAGCGTCGAAATCTCTAGTGTGTCGGACAGGGTATCTTATACCTAAACTAATTAAGTGTATACCTCTTAGTGAGTTTATGTTGGTTAGTTACGCCTCAAAGTGATACAAGTATACGCATCAACCTAGACACACTCAGATGGAGGCAACATATGAGGATGTCTCGAAGGCCTTACATAACATCTGTAGGGCCCACTTTAATGTTGTTATTTGGGACTTTAATGCCAAGGTGGATGTACAAAATGGTGTCGAATCGAGCCGGGGAACACATCGAGTCGGAACTCGAAAACGCAGAGGACAAAATCTGGTAAAATTCCTCGAGAAAGAGGGCCTCCTCTAGATGAACTACTAGTTTAAGCAGAAGCCCCATAGGAAGCGGACAAGACAGAGCCCCGATACTGTGGCAAGGAACGAGATTGACTTTATTATGACGGACCGAAAGCCTATATTTAGGGATGTCTCCGTGATCAACAGTTTTAAGATCGGAAGTGATCACCGATTGGTTAGAGGCTCTCTGGATAAAGGCCATCAATGCGAGCGTGTCCAATTAGTACAGTCGATACTCTGACCTAACTTCGATGTCTACTAACTAAACCCATGAAAAGCGATTCGATGCCCTAGATATTTCGGAAACTATATTGACAATTGGCGAAGCCATGAGTGGCGTAATTGATTGCATGCGGGACGTGGGTAAAGGATATTGCAGGAGTAAGTCTACGAGCAGGATAACTAAACTCTCAGACTAGGAGCTTGCACTTATGATGATACGCAGGCCACTTGAAGACTCAGCCGATGTCAAGCTTCTTTCAAAGCGAATCTGCAAACAAATACGCCGATACCTCAAATTAGCAACGGGTTAGCGAAGTGATTGCGCAGAATAGAGGGTCGAAGGTTTTTGTGGAGAAGCTTGGAAGAAGTCATCTGAAATGTCAAATGTTAGCACTGATTCTGGGGTTACCGTTTCTTCTTAGCTTGGGATCTTATCTGAGAGCGAAGCTTTCTATAGCAAGTTGTATACGTCCCACGCTACTCAGCCCGACATCCTAAATAAATCCACGTGCAAGCCTAACACGAAATTTGTTAGGCGATCTGCTGGACGTCAGGTTGAGTGAGATTAGTCAGGCTCATGTGCAGCTTAAATGGTCTCCCCCTTTAAGGTTCGGGGAAGATCGGAATTACAGCCGACCTTCTTACAGCAGGAGGCGAAGCTGTATTAAGAGAGCTAAAAAGATGTTATATTTTGTCCTTAAGCGGTGCGTTACGTTGGAAGTGACGTTTTGTTTTTAATAAGGGTGACAAATCTCTTCTTCAAAATTGCATACCAATTTCACTTCTTAGCCATATTTACAAATTGTTCTCAAGCGTTTTGACGAATCGTCTCACCGCAAAGCTTGATGAATTTCAGCCACTGGAGCAGGCTGGATTTCACAGAGGATTCAGCACCATGGGCTACATTTTCACCATAAGGCAAGTTGTGCAAAAGACACATGAGAACAATATGCAGCTGTGCTCTGCCTTAGTGGACTATAAAAAGGTTTTGACTCTGTTAAAACCTGGGCTGTTCTGGAGGCTTTACAGTGATATCAGGTCGATTGACGATACGGCGAAGTACACAAAAGCAGCGTCATTCAATGCTCTAACATTGTATCATGCTGCTTCTATGTCCGTTCTGATTTCGCGAGGGCAAACAAGACCAATTCATGTTCATCGAGAACTGCGACAGGAGTACGTTATTTGCTCTCGAGAACCGGTCGGGGTCCGTGGAGTGGCGGCGAGTCGGGCGCGGCGTCCCGCAGGGTTCCGTTCTTAGACCGATTCTGTGGGACGTCGGCTACGACTGGGTCCTGCGAGGCCGTCTCCTCCCCGGGATGGGTGTCATCTGCTATGCGGATGACACCCTCGCCTATGCCCGGGGACGAGACTATAAGGAGGCGGCGCGGCTGGCCGAGGTCGGCGTTGACCTCGTGATCAGCCGCATAGAGAGGTCAGGGCTTCGGGTCAGACTAGACAAGACCGTAGCCCTCCTCTTCCGCGGGACCAGCCACAGAGGACCCCCGCCAGGGGCCGCTCTATAGATCGGGGAGGAGAGGGTCAGGTTGAGCCCCCACATAAAATATCTGGGGCTCATCCTTGACGGAGGGTGGACCTTCGGCCCACACTTCGCTAAGGTGGGACCGAAGGTCGTGAAGGCGGCGAGTGCGCTGGGCAGACTCCTCCCGAACCTCGGAGGACCCAGCGCCGCCTGCAGGCAGCTGTACTCCGGTGTCTGTCGGAGTTTGGCGACGTACGGTGCCCCGGTTTGGGCGGATCGTCTCACTGCGAGGAATAAGGCCCATCTGCGCTCTGCGCAGAGGGTCGTCGCAGTGAGATCGATCCGGGGGTACCGTACGGTATCGTGGGCTGCAGCGACAGCCCTGGCCGGCGATCCCCCGTGGGAGCTCGTGGCGGAGGTTCCTGCCGAGAGCTGCTCCTATGTCTCTGATAGGAGGGCTCTCGGCCTGAACCCCACGCATGGCGAGATCCTACGGATTCGCCGGCTAGGGCATGTGGCGTTAATGCAGAGGTGGGGGAGGACCTGGCGCGGCAGCCGTACGGTAGAGAGTTAACGGCTGCCTTGCGCCCGGTTCTGGAGCGGTGGATGCGCCGTAGGCGCAAACACCTCACCTTCCGTCTAACGCAGATGCTCACCGGGCATGGTTGCTTCGGTGAGTATCTGTGCAAGACGGCCCGCAGGGAGCCGACGACTCGATGTCACGATTGTGACGCGGAGGTGGACTCGGCCCAGCATACCCTCGAGGTGTGCCCGAGATGGGCGGCGCTGCGTCATGACCTAACATCAGTTGTCGGAGGGGACTTGTCAAAGTCGAGCATCATCCTCGCGATGCTCGGCAGCGACGAGTCCTGCAAGGAGATGGCTTCCTTCTGCGAGACTGTCATGTCCCAGAAGGAAGCCGACGAGCGGGAGAGAGAGGAGGCTGCCGACGCGGCCTCCCCCGCCGACGACGAATGGGGGTACGAAAGAGGCGCTATCTGCAGCGCCTTCAGTAGTGCCCCTGTGTTCCGTGTCGGGCCGGGATGGGAACCCGGTCCACTTCCAATGACACGGCGTCGTGGGGACTGTCTTAGAGTAGCCGGACAGTCTCCGAGGAGGTGAAGTCTGGCCTTTTCGCCGAGGCCAGCCTGTCGCTGGAGGGGTCCTGTTGCCTGCAGATCCGGGACCCTCCACTTATAGCGGCTGATGGCTCCCGTAGGGGTTTAGTTGGTATTGCTACCCAATGGCCGAGTCCAACATAGGTCTGGGGGTCTACCCGGGCTCCCAGGTATCATGCGTAAATGCATTCCCCTTCGTCACCAAAAAAAAGGGGGACGTTATTTCCCCGAAACTGTTCATTATGCTTTGGAGAACGACTTTAAGACTTTAGACTGGGCAGAATTCTGCTTAATTATTAACTGCGAGTACCTCTCACATATTAGTTTCGCCGACGATATCGTTGTGTTGGCCGAATCTTTGGAGAGCTTGCAGGAAATGTTCCACAGCGTAAATAAATACTCCCGACGTATTGGCCTTCGTATGAACTTGTACAAGGTAAAGGTCATATTCAACGAACACGTTCTCTCTAGGCCAGTCAACGCCGATGATGCTATTTTCGATGTATTTGACGAATACGTCTACCTCGAGCAACTATTGCAATTAGGTAGATGTAACTTCGAAAAGGAAGCAGATAGAAGGATTCAGTCGGGTTGGGCAGCGTTCCGGCAGCAACGTCACATTCTCATGTTGCCTATATCGCAGAACTTGAATACGAAAATCTTCAACCAATGCGTTCTCCCCGTGATGATCTACGGGGTCGAAACATGGCCTCTTAATTCTGGACTGGTCCGCAAGTTTCCGGTAGCTCAACGGTACATTGAACGTACTCAATAACCCGTTGAGCCACCAGCCCGTTGAGGGTGTTTCTCTGCATGCGACGAATATGGCCAGTAAAGTGGCGGTGAGCTGGTCAGACACTTATAGGAACAGATGGCAGATGGGCCAGTAAGGTTCTGGAGTGGAGGCCTCGTTTAGGAAAACGAAGTATTGGTCGACCGTTCACCAGGTGGGTAGACGTGCAGTAGCCGGTTCGGGATGAAAACGAGTAGCCGGAGATTGGTCGCCTTGGCGTTCATTGAGAGAGGCCCATGTCCAGCAGTGAACCGATAAGGGCTGATTGATGATGACGATTGATATATTTAGGGAAATATCATGACTCTGGCACACGAGCACACTACAGTAGGAGTGTTCAATATATCCGCTCGGCTCAACATCGAGCATACCTCAGTATGGAGGCCGCGTGAACTCGAGCGCACTGATCCGGCTGCGGGCCACTACGAGGACGAGCTGCGGGCACTCGACGATAACAATACCAAATGCACTCGCTTCAGGGACATTCCACTATTAGTTAATATTAAACGTTGAGCTCTTACGTATTACAAGTGACGTTATGATCAGGCTTTAAATATTATTTGTATGACATGTTAATTTTTGTCTGCCAGAAAAGTATTCCGCACAACAAAAACGTAAGATATCACATATTATTACTTCTCCTTTTTAATTTCTTAAAATTGACATACTTTTTCGAATGTTATACATAATAATAACATTTTATGTTGTCAGTGTATGTATTCGCAAAAATGTTTGCAGAATGAATAAAATATGAAAACAAGCTGTTGTAGTATTAGAGTTGACCGCAGCGCGCCGCACGATATCAGAGCAGGATTGAAGTTGACCTGAACTGATACAACAGTCATCGACTGAACAAATTTATCCGAGTTTATCGCAGCACCGCTGGATTTTTACATCTATGACATTATTTAGTGATCATTATCTGCTATTGTCGGTGCACAGTTTGACATTAGCACTTTCTTTTTTGTTGAAACGGCGAATCGCATTTACGCGCCTTCACTGGCCCTGGCACCAACGTGCCGAATACGCACAAAGACCACCGTGAGTGCCATCACTGCCGCCTTTGGTGAGGTTGCAACAAGTCATCAGGGTACCTTGACGACTAGTCAGCCCCCCCAAGAGACCGACTTCACCTCCACAGGTGGGGCTGTCTCGCATCACAGGACAACTCCACCAACTTTAGGACAGAGCAATGGGGTTAGATCCCCACCCTCGACCTTTGCCCCATGCGTAAAAGCACTGCCTCCTTTGCTCTTTTGTCCCCTCTTCTTATAAGAGGGGTACAAAGAGCAACCACCCCCTCGCTCCAATTGGCTTCGCCCAAGATGTCTGGGTTCACTCCAGGCTACTGAGCGCCACCGCCACGGGTTGCTATGCACACTGTTTGAATGAAAGCCAAAGCGCCGGATCGTCTACTGCTCCTTTATAACTTGCTGCATAGATAATGTCTTATTTAAACTTTCTTGACTACTCTAAAGTGATATGTCCCTTAAACTCAAAATAATTAAAATAAATTGACATTTACACGTGTGCAAAGCTTTATGTTTATCCTGTGTAGGGCGGTACATCTCTTATCTGTATTTGGATTGACAAGTAATTTTAACAAAATTACACCGTACTTAGTGAGAAACAGAGGCTTAAACGGTAAGAAATCAGCTGCTGTAAATATAAACTTAAAATATCAAAGAGACGTTTAGGACAAAATGTTATGTTCGAGTTACAAACTCATGCATGAATCGGCATTTCTCATCTGCTCTGATATCAGGAACAACAATGGCACAGAGAGATGTTGAGATACTACTGAAGTTATAAGGGGGGGAGAGGGGAATGGGAATTGCAGTTTTCCTGTTCCATCGATATCTTTAAACTTTACAACAGATGTTCACAGACGCTGTCAGCATTTTCACTTACTAGTGAATTATGAAAGTGCCTGTGACCGACTTTGTGAAATGACTGGAATGTTATGTTTCACTATTATATACGTATACGAACACTTTAAACAGGGATTTATAAATATAGAGTCTATATTAATCGACATGTATAAGAGGTGAGTACTAGGTGAGTAGTTAGAAGCTAGAAAGGGACAGGACGATAGGAGCTCTGAACTCACCAAGCCGTGTGTGCGATTCACAATATAATTATTTCATCATAATGAATCTGCCTTGTGTCTCGTGAATTGTAGTCTCGTGATGTCCTAGGTTTGAGTCCGGGGTCGGACCAAAGTGGTAATGGTATTTTTCTATTTCTAAGAACAGTCCGAAGTCGAGAAGTAGGCGGTGTTACACCCCGTGACTCGGAGACCACGTTAAGCCGTCGATCCTGCGCTTGATTGCTCTCCAAGCGTGTCGGACTGGCGTCTTATTGGCATAGGAGAATAAGGGAACATGAAGTACACTCATGCTTGCGCACATACTTGAGCATTATAATATGTCCTGCGGCGCTGGCTTGTCGTCTCTATAGAGAACGCCGCCGTGGGCGAAATTAGGCTAGACGACACTATTATTAAGAGATCATCATTTACATTTAAGAAGTGGTATAACATGGAAATCTTTCTAAAACTATACATATCTACAGCCAACATTTGGAATTATCAACTTGAATATTTACTGTCGATTTTCCAAGGCTGATGATTACGAGACTGTCGTTTGAAATAAAACAAGCAGGTTATTTAGATCTAAAGATGGTACCGTGCTTGCTCTCCTGTTGCACCTCAGCTGTATGAGGAGTTCATGTAGTCATTGGGATAGAGAACATTTATGTGTATATTTCCGCTCATTAAGGTAACAAACAATGAAATAGCGGTCGGCTGTAGACACAAGCGCGCGGTAAAAGTTGTACCGCGGGAGATGTAGGCCCATTTTTATAAATCCATAACGTATCGGTTAATATAAAGCGGTGGCCATCAGAGTAAACAGATTCTGCAGCATAAAAATATATTCTGATATTTTTGTATCACGCGCAAGCGTATGTAAGCAGATGTGTTGTGCCGAGAAGTGTCTGTTAATAATATTAACGAAGCTGCTGCCTTAAGGCCTCTTCAAAGGAGGTTTTTTATATCCAAAAGCCTATGTCCTGCAGTGGACCGATAAGGGCTGATGATGATGATGATGATTGCCTTAATAGTACACAGACACGTAGGACGGCTCAAATCGTAAAAATTGACCGGCAGAGTGACTTTACTTGCTGCAGCTGCCTTTGGCATTTGCAGCATTAAATCCCACCAAATATTACAGCGGCTTAGATCCCCGGGCCATCGTCGACATAGTAGAACAATATGTTTCTGTCTCTGCGCCTCGCACGTGTTCACGCGAAGCAGTGATCGACAGACGTAATACGACGTAGCAGCGACTAACAAGTGTCTTGTTATTGTACACTTGAGGAACAAGTGCACCGGAGCGGCGCGTATTACATTAACTATTATTGTATTCAGATACATCAAAGGGTCGGACCATTTTATCTTATATACATTTACGTCCTCGGCAGAAACAAGTCTATGACAGAAACTTGCACAATATGGGCGTAAGTATTGCCTACTTCGCAGGTAATTTAATTGTGCACCCGTCACGAAAACTGTATTAGATAAAATTAATGATTTTATTTATATTTTTATATACTTGAAAAGCCAGTGCAGAAAAAAAATCTGGCATATAAAAAGTGAATCATCGGTTTTTAACGCATGCAAATTACATAAAAATAAACAAATTCAAATTTAACACACAATTCATAAGTACGCTTAGTTTTCTTATCCATTATAATAAAACCGTACTACATTTACAATACCCGTCATAAATTAATAGAAACAAGCATAAACTCAGACGCACTTCTGTGTCGATATTTTTTTTTTTTTTTTGCTAAACGATTAAGTAAATAAATGTAATTGAAATTTTTTATTGTTGAATTATATTTATTTTCATTGAGTTAATTCATATAATGATGACAGACCCGCTGAGTTTGTTTTGCTGGTTCTTCTCAGGACAGTGTGAGGGTTGAACCGGTGGTATTTTTTTTTTGCCCACGTTCAAAAGTATTTTCTTGTGAATGTATTTTGAACAAAAACATTTTAATTTCACTCTATCTCATTTCAGTAAACATTAACAAAACATCCTCACATGTGTAGTACACCAGTGCAGTCCAACAAGAATAACCTCATTGAAACTACTGAGAAGAAAAAGTATAAATAAGGTACAATAATTTGGTGAGTGGACTAATGAAGCGAATCATCTACATATTCTTCTTATTAGAATTTATTAATTGACTCTCGAACCATCCCCATGTTACATCTACAAAATTGTTGATCTATGAGCGAGCTCATTGTAATGTTTAGGAAACTACAACGGCGGCCTTGAAGTGACAAGATTGGTTTACTTTAAGCTGATTGATTAGATTTACGTTCAGTTCCAAATTAAATCAATTACAACCAGGCGCCTGCCTTTATAGTTCCCTCGCTTGGTGTGTTTACTTATTCAATGCTTGAATCTGGCTCATAAAATTAAATAATAAAAACCAACAATAAATTTCAGATGAAATTATGACTTACAGTCTCACTTTTTGTCCCTTACACTAAGGGACAAACGGGCAGCGAGTGCCTTATGATCACTTCCCACGTCCACGCACAACTGCATAGAGATTATACATATTCGATGACCTTCTTAATATTTCCCCTTCCATGGGCCACCACAAACAGACACACCGCACAATACACGATTGTATACTTATCGCCTTATGGCGGTGTCGTGGGGACGAGAGTTACCTCCCTAGACATACCGGTGCAAAAAAATCGACTGTAATGATACTGCATTACAGGCGCTGCCTATTGCTAATATTTTGCTATAAAAATCTTTATTTTTAATTTATATAGTGGAGTCATTTCAAAAATACAGTACATACGACTTCACATTCAACTAACACCGTGAAGCATCTGTGATTGTACATGATCATATTTTTTTGCAATATTATATTAATGTTTTCAATGTTGTCGTTTTTACAAGCAGCATCTATTTGAAAGATGTGTAAAATTTAAGCCGCAATTTAAGCGCAAGTGTTTAACTTGTTTCTACGATGACAATTATTTGACGTATTGCACGTCTTTGATATGGACGGTTTTGCGACGCTCACTGCATATCTTGGTAATTTTATCTTGGTAAACAAAAAATATATTAAGAACAAATAATAATAAAATGGAATTATACAGGAGTTACAAAAGGTTGAAATAAATAACACTGGGGTCATTGTACTGTACTCATGAATATGAAAAAATCAACTGTTTCATACATTTTGGTCGTGTAGGTATATGTGTCCCTATAATAATACAATGACGACCCCATAAAGTATTAGTTATTTCAACCTTTTTTAACACCATTCAATAGACTGATGACATTTTGGGAAATGATCGATCTTACATTATACTGGACTAATGTAAAGTAAATCCAGTTAATTTTAATATGTTAAGATTAAAAAAGAATTAAAATATTAAATAGCACTGATTTATATATTACATGACGTATAGTCCACGCGGGTATAGAGCTGCCAGTACATCAAATAATTATATTACGCTTTCAAAAAGCGCTTATGCCACCGGTATAAGAAAAACTAATCATTTATCAAACCATATAAAGATGCCTGGCTGACATACATTTAAGAACAACTTGAAACTATTAACATTGATATTAAAATAAACAGAAATTATCTTCAATTCTGAGTTCAATATATGATCTGATGACTATAATTTCGATATTGTAAAATATTATTATTATTATTTTATATATTATTTACATTATTTTTTCAGCTGGCTTACAAAGAAAATGGAAAAGCTTAAGAGACTCATTCAACAGAGACCTTAAAAAACGAAATTCGTAAGGAAGCGGTTCAGCAGATAGTTCAAGGAGATAATACTACTTTAGCCAATTATTATTTTTAAAGCCGTTATCTGATAATATAAAATCGAATTACAATGTCGAAATGCCTGTACAAAACAAAGGCGATTACAAGGAACAAATTGATAATGAAGACGATAATACTAATGAAACGAGTGACTCTGAAGTTGGAAGAGTCCAAAAAATATCCAAGGAAAAAAAGATGATGCAGAATATGGGTTAATAAAAAAGTAAGAATTCATTTAAGCGATCAAGCAACTGCACATACTCGTACACAGGAACCTGACAGGTCCAGTGACAGTGACATGCATTTTTTGCTATCTTTATACGATACATTTAAGACCATTCGCGATGATTGAAAATTGAATACTCAGATATAAATATTGAACGTAATTCAAAAATATCACGCAACTACAGCTACACGTAATGATTATTACAATGAATATGGACAGGGGTGTACGACACCAGCGTACCAGCCGTACGAGCCCTACGAGCCGTACGAACCGTACGAGCCGTACGAGCCGTACGGCTCGTACGGTTCAATATCGTACGTAAAATACGTTCAAAATCGTACGTAATAACAAAATAAATAGAAATATATAAGTACGCTCTTTGGTTTCACCTTCCTATCCGCCCTACCACACTTGCAAATTAACTCCATGGCAATAATAAAAGTCTGAGCAGACCGGATACGTGGCGTGTGCGTAACGCACAGACAACGACACATCGACCAACGAAAATCTGTGAAAAACCACGACGGGTGTTGATCTCTATGCGTTTGAAATTAGGTTGAAATTCATTTGCACTATTTATATATTTAACAGATAAGGGTAGGTCGATATAGCACTGACTGTACATGCATATTGATGTAATAATAGTAAGCTATATGAAACGTGCCCACATTCATAATTTTTACTTTTTATTGTTAATGAATTATGAGGCCGTACCTGTTTTGCTCGCAACTCTAGCGCCACTGTAATAATATTTCTTTATTTAAGGCATAGATAAAATATCTGTATCAGCCAATTTGAATATATATTAATATATATTTGAATTTTTAATGAAAGTGGCGCTAGTGTCGCAAGCAGAACCAGGTAGGTACTGCCTCTTAATATGCACCTGTATTTTATAAATTAGTTTCATCTGCCAGGTGAGTCTGTCCCGGTAGATGGAACTAATCATATTTTCTAAGTACTTAAAAATAATTATGAATAAAAAAAATATTCACCTCAATATCCCGACGTTCAACAGATGACATGCTTTTTCTAATGGCCGTATCTATTTTTTTCAACTCACTATTCAGTTCGTTTAACAAGTAGTCAAATATATTCTTGTTCATTCTAATTTTTTTATAAAATTTATTCTTGAACCTTCGAAGTTTATGGTAATCAGTACGAATTTGGCTTTGGATTTTGTTTTCTGATAAAGGATTTTTCTAAGAATTTTGTTTTCTAAAAATTTTCTAAATTTATTGCACCCAATAAATTCTATTTCGAAGAATACGCTGATGTCGTCGTCTTTTGCTTGCATTAATTAAAGAGATAACAAGGATAGCAACAACAATCTTTCCTCCATGACTACGTTCAGTCACACCGTGGTGCCTCCAGGAGCCGGAGTATAACTGCACATGAACACGTGGTTACCACATCACCACGACTGCGACAACGTAACCACATCGACAGTCTCTCGGTACCACAACGCAACTGCAAAAAGCCTCTGCGACACTATTCACACGTAACCACAGCTTGACCACATTTGGTCGCTGAGACGTAGTGCGGTTGTGGTACGTGTGAACTGACCCAAAGAGGAAACATTAAACTGTTTGTTTACTTGTTTGTTTTTTGCACTGAATAGGCTCCGAAACTACTATTCCAAAAATAGTATAACACGTTATATTCTATTACGAGACGTCGTTTTACATGCGTGAGATCCAAACTCTTGTAGATATTGCGTTAAAGCTTAAAAATTCACAGGAGCTCACGTCTGCTCAAAGCTTCCAATGGGCATTTAAGACGCACAGTAATGCGTTGGCAGCCATTAAAATCTCGGTAGTTTTTTTTTATCTCGCAGCCTCCAACGAGGGCTAATCTTCCCTTATCTTCCACTTTATCCACACAATGCCTTAATACTCCGTGCTAAAGTTAATAAATTCTCCATCTATAATGTCCTATTATGGACGTCGATACTAGTTAGTTTTGATATTATCATTTTGTTGGAATTGTGGAATATGTTTTATCAATAGCAGAAACATTTAATAGTTTTATATCTCTTCTAATAACATTTTATTTTAATATTTTAGTCAGGGGATGTGTTGCACTGCAGACGGGTTGGACCGGCGCGACCGAGGAGGTATCTCTAGATCATATAAAAAGCGTCATAAAATTTCATGCGGTTTGCGTTTAGTCATGGTCATTGAAAATATATATATTATTACATATAATATAACATACATAAATGTAAAAAATTGTTGAACAGCTACGATGACCAACTGTGGCTACAACGCGATGGCGTAGTAGCACTACGACACAGAGACTCTAGATCTTTTTTTGAATTGTTCGTTAAATTTGGTAACAAACGTATAATATATTGTATGCTATTGGAGTGAACTATATTGAAGCATACAATAAGCTTTTTTTGGGTATACAATCAAGTATCGGACTGAAATGAAATAAAAACACTTTTATTCAAAATATAATTATTATGTATTATTTATTGCACGGTCAAACAAGCTTTAACTTATTACTAGAGAGGGACTGAATCTAGTATTGGGCCTGATCTCGACGCCTGAACAGCCACTCTGTGTAAAAACTGGAACCTCGTCAAGTCCTCTAGATTAGGTAACCGGCTCCGATGTCACCGGTAGTGTAAAGCAGACTACTGTTTTTAAACCTAAGATTCATGATAATTATATTCTGACGCTGACACTTTATTATTCAAGTATATAACGTAATTAATACTGGGATGCAAGATGTTATTGTTTTTGTAGATTTACGGGAGTGTTATTCATTATTATGACTATCTAACGGAATGCATCGAGTTTCTTAAGATTTACTTGTGAAATGAGAAAGCAATGAACCTATGTATCAGAATACTTTTGCTGTCTGCACTATCGGTACTCAGCACGAGGTGAGTCCAACTTGTGTTTTTCCGTGCGTGTTACTCCGTTTCAAGAAGTCTAGCCTATTTAATTGGAGTACTCTGCTTAGTGTGGCGCTCATGGACACAATGTGCATGTTATGAGTGTATCAACCCAGTAACTTGGTACGAGGTGGATCTAAAAGTTCTAAGCCCGACCAAGAAAATGAAAGAAAAGTGGATCTAAATTAATTTTTATTTTTCGACATAGTCTCCATCTAGATCAACACACTTCTTCCACCTGACCTGCAACTTGTTCATTCCCTCGAAAAAAAAAATATTCCGGAAGTTCGGCGAAATAATCATTTACTGCGACTATCACCTCATCTTTGGTCGAAAATTTCGAGTCACCCAAATTTTTTTTTAAACTTGGAAATAAATGATAATCTGAAGGGGCTAAATTCGACGAATAAGTGGGTGGGGCAGCAATTCGTAGCCACAATCATGGATTACAGACATTGTTTCAACCGAAATGTGAACACGTGCATTGTATTGATGAAACAAAACTTTCTTACGCAACATTCCCGGCCTTTTTTCTTCTATTTCTTCCCGGAGTCTTCGTAAAAGGTTACAATAATAACTAGAATTTATAGTTTGAATGTTCGGTAAATAATCTACAAAAATAATGCCCTTCACATCCCAAAAAACAGAAGGCATGACTTTGTTAGTCGACAAAACCTTAGCCTTTTTCGGTGTAGGAGAGTCTGATCTCTTCCACTGTTTGGATAGTTGCTTTGATTCAGGAGTATGGTGGTAAACCCAGGTTTCATCCATGGTAACAAATCTAGACAAAAAGTCCTCGGGATCAGTCTCAAAAAGTTCCAAACAGTCTCGCGAAATTGTTTATCGAACTCGTTTCTGTTCAGCTGAAAGCAACCTCGGGAAAGCGGAAACCTTATGGAACCCCAACTCTTCCGTTATTATGTGTTGCACCAGACCACAACTAATGTTTGTTATCTCAGCTATCTTACCAATGGTTAAACGTCGGTCACCCAGTACGAGATCACAAATTTTATCGATGTTGATTCTAGTGGTAGAGGATGTAGGCCTTCCACTCCTAGTATCACCTTTAATGCTCTCACGACCGCGCTTAAACTCAGCTACCCACTTCTTGACACTGGAATACGATGGAGCAGACTCCCCCAAAGTGCTCACCATATTTTGATGGATGTCTTTTGGTGACAGGCCTTTTTTATTGAGGTACTTAATGACTGCACGGTGTTCAATTTTCTCCATTATTGAAAATTGCGTCAGATTGCTTCAAACAAATAATCACAGAAAATTTATATTGTGCAGTATCGGAATGAAACTATGCACAATAAATCAATATGACACATACTAACAAATGACGGTAGATTTAAGAATATGTCATAGCTCCATGTAGGTTCGGCCACGAACTTTTAGATCCACCCTCGTAGTTACTAATCATTACATTGTTCACTGTAAATAAATATAAGTACGCAATTTGTATTTATCCGAATTGTATAAAAATTAATGGCTTGGTGTTAGGCGGCGCAAACATTTTGTTTATCCCGGGGTAAGTCGCTGATGGAGAGGCTTTCAGTTGAAGCGGCGCTGTGTGATATTTCGTAGTACTGCTCCACATAATCGCACATATAACTGATCTATCGCCGTGTCTGTGTTACAAGTATGACCGTAAACAAGTTTCAACAGACACACGACTCTCTAGAACATGTTCACAGATATCACACAGAGTACTAATGCCGTAACGCCTAATTCAAAATATTGCTGTAATCTGTTCCTCCAGTTTTTATATTTTATTGAATTAACGTGTCATAGCGATTAATTGTTAATTATACACTAAAAACTGTTAATAGTATTAAAAATATGTGAAAGTTTGTGTTCATGATTTTTTTCTCTGAAAACAAGAGAACTGTTGTGTCAAATATGCCACATACATAAATTACAATTCGTAACAACATAAAATTGGAGTAAATATGACGTCGACGAAACCGCAGAGCACATCCAGTAGCTCGTACACCAGTTTACTCAACAGTATAATAACAGCTCACAGAAATAAACATCGAACAATACGACTTAATGTCCTAACGCAGACAATAATCCTGATGGAAGCGCAAATTACTAGACGATAAACTCTTAGGGAGTTGCCAACTTTATTAAATCCAATTGCTTTGTAGATAAGCGCAATCTTGTTGTTTCCGGAATATTGAAACATTGTATTGTTTTCAATTGTCTTTATAGTCCATGAGCCCATGACTCCCAGATATTCCTCTCCTTAGAATTTCCGAATTCTATTACTAATCCCTATGGTGGATATCGTCAGTTATTTTACAGAGGATTATAAGAAAACGGAACTTAGTAATCTAAGTAATATTAGGCGCGCTATTTGCAACATAATTCAAAATTGTAACACAAGAAAACAGAGATAGCTAGCGAGCGTCATTTTAGAATATAAATGTACTTCGGAAAATAAGGTTAAGGATCAGAAGAAAAGAAAGCTCCTTTTATTAGTTCTCAATTAATAGTACACATAAGTGTTTGTTATCAATTTCAAAATTTATCATACGGACAGATGGTCGGACATACAGATCGACGGAGAACGAAGTGATCCTGTAAGGGT
This sequence comes from Eumaeus atala, assembly GCA_017140195.1. Lineage (NCBI taxonomy): Eukaryota > Metazoa > Arthropoda > Insecta > Lepidoptera > Lycaenidae > Eumaeus > Eumaeus atala. The sequence goes on along the minus strand of JAFELO010000921.1, from coordinate 171,645 downwards.
TCTGTTTTTTAGGTATAACAAAAAACTAAAAGTGCTCAAAATGAAACCTCCTACCAACAATGTTGACATTCATTGAGAAGATTATTAAGCAGTCATAAACGCGTAATAAAATTGTTTATAGTACTTTTACATTTAACCAAATAAATATATATCCCGGACATGAATTCGGTGCAAGTACATCTCGATTTCTATAATAATTAGCATCAGACATGATTAAGCTGCTCGTGAGCTCCGTGGACCTTGTAATACGACATAACAAAGCGGCAAGTATTGTCATGAGCTTCGTGGGTTTGTTTAGAACGAGTTCGCTAAGTCCGCGTATTTCTGTACACTCAATTATGACTATGTAACAAGTAGCATCTTTATTAAATTAAGGTAAGAAATTACTTAGAGTTGTAATCATCAAGAGGTTAACGCTGAATTTGAACTTCAAATGGCAGTTAAATGCTAGATATACTTAAATTGAGACACAGTAAACAACGAAGAAACTAAGTTCATATTCATTTTTATTCATTTTGTTCCGCTAGGTCATTGAGAAAATGAAAACCCTTTCAAGAGTCCAGGTGTCAATGTATTGTTCCGATCGCCTCTTTCCTAACAAAAATTAAATTGTACTTTCCAGTGTTCTACAATAATGGTCCTTCATAAAAAGTGAGATAATACAAAACGAACAAAGGAAAGTGTCTGAAACTCAGAAATTTAAAGTTACTGTGTACCAGATGTTAACTTAAAATTGCAGTTAATTTGACATATAGTGAGTGCAAACCAGCACAAATTAAGTTAATTGATATCTTTAAGAAGATGTGAGGTCGCATCTCCCGTTGGTACGGAGCCACACCAGATCGTCTCGAACCGTCCGGGTATTTTATCAGTTTACCTAAGCATTATGTTCTAATTAATTTTATTTATTTAAAATTAAACTCATTTGTTAAATTTAAATCATAAAATTATATGTTCAAACTGATATACATAATATATTACGCCACGCGTCAGTGCTCCACTATGAGAGGTACGTACTCTGCCATCTAAATTATATGTTCAAACTGATATACATAATATGTTACGCCACGCGTCAGTGCTCCACTATGAGAGGTACGTACTCTGCCATCTAAATTCCCAGTTCTCTAGATAGACAGATAAGATATGTCTTCTTACTTGGACAATTATGTACAACGCCTGTTTTCTATAGTAAAGTAGGGAAAACGAGTCAACGGAGCCGATGAAAGACGGACTTATGAGAGCTGATATCTATTTTTATCTTGTCTATTTGTGAATGTATGAATTTATAAAAATCAGGACTTTTTAAGTAAATTGGGTAAAATCTCCTACACAAATATTCGGTTAGCCATAAAGATTTTGGTCCGAGTTATTTCTTATAAGTGCTTGTCGTTGTATTCCTTGCTTTTGGCGGCTTCATAGAACCCTACGGCTTGATCAGTAGAATACTTCCGTCACAACACGACTCCGCGGTGAACGAAAAACCTCCACAGTGCTTGCTTTCTTCATAATGATTTCGATGATTTATGTCGAAACCCATTAATGATTACCAAGAAAATAGAGACGCTTAAGAGTAAATAAAGTAAGGCCATTCTTCAATGTATTAACGGTATTTAAAAACACACTTGTTAAAGTATATAATAGACATTCCATTTAATACGGTTATGTAGTCACACAAACAGCCGTTAAGCAACTCAGATATATTAGTATCTTGCCAAACACGTCACAAAAGTGAACTTTCATAATCACGCCAAGATAAAAGAAGACATAAGCCGCAGATTAATTATTACTTTGCTTCACCGACTGACAGAAGTCCTACTTGTACACAGCAGACAGTTTATATGTCCAAACAGCAGATTAAAGACTGATCACCCTTCGCGAAGTCTAATTTTGAAACACTCGTCAAATCACAAGGACATATTGAAAAATAAACATGCCATATTCAACCTGGCTGGCTTGTTTATTTCTCAATATGGAACACGTTGAGCAGTGTTTGTTTAGAATTTGACTTCATGTTGTTTGTATATTGTCATAAATATATAATACTCACGTAAAAATATATGTACTCATTAAGTACTGTAGCACGACTGGTAGAATCCCTTTCTTTAAGTACCATAACTATATAACGTAAAATGATAGGATAACTATGTGCACACGCAGCTGATAAATGAGAGGGAGTGTTCCAGTCGGACCGTTATAGCTAAATTAAAACAACTTTTAAACTTTTGCGATTTAACGATGATTATTAAAATAATAGATCAATATTAGGTCATTTAGTATTGAAGTCTTACCAAAGATCACGACTTGCAGATCAGTAAGATTTGGCGCCGTGACGTGTGCTACGTAATCTGGATACAGTCAGCACGGCGTATCTCCGTATACCCGGATCCGGCTCCGTGCGTAACCGGACTCACTCGGGCGACTCGAGAACCGGATTTAATTCTACAAATAGCATTGAATTTGATTTTGATCGTCCTTTGCTCTTCACTAAGGTCACTGACACTGGTTCTATCCTGTGCTATGAGATGATAATTTTATTTAGATTTACAGCATGATTCCGTTTGAATTTTGCGCGCGCCTTTGGTTACCTACTAAATGAGCGACTCTGAAGTCCAGTCGACATCAAGCGCATTGTAAAGGGGAAGCGCTGTCAGAGTACATTTTGTTTTTGGGTGTATCTTTGTAAATATGAGACGTATCTTATATCTATCGCCTAAGTAAACATACATTAGTGGTATACCACATCATACTAACTTAGGTGTTCAGTGTTCCTATACACCGTGTATATACTCAAAGCAATATTATGTTTCAACATTCATAGAATATCACCCTTTTTATGTTATGAGAATATTCTAGTAAATGTGAACAACTTCAACCAAGAACTACTACAAGAATGGAGCTCGCTGGAGCCTCCTAGATCCTAAGAGGCTACTCTTAGGATCTAGGAGGCTCCAGCGAGCTTGTTGTTTGGTGACCTGTCTGCTATGAAGCAGTGCCAGTGAAATAGATGGCAACACCGGACAGCGGTCGCGCCGAGTGATGGCGGTACCATCAATCGGATCAGCGACAGGCAGCAGGGGCACCGGTCCGAAACCTAATCTGCGATTTCCAATCCGCCTTCTCAGCGTGGTAATTACGAGCACTTGCTTTCAATGGACGACAACAGCAGAATTGGGTCCATAGTTCCCGGTACTTCCACTAGTCCTGGCCACAGTAGCGGCCACGGTAACGGTGTAACAAGGGAAGCTAGGAATCTCCGGGCTGCGGCCGGATGGACTTGACCTGGCTACGTATAACGGATGAACGCTTCGACTAGATAACCACTCAGATGAGCTGGAGGTGGAACTGGGAGAAAATCCGATGGCACGTTTTGGGGTTATATATATTTAAGTCCGAAGACAATGTAAAGACACCATAACTGTGCCATCGAGCCACCTATTCCACTTCACGGAAGATGACACTCCATCACAAGGTGGCGTAGGATTCCTCTTAAATAAGTCCCTCGTAGGCAACATTGTAGAAATCACTAGTGTGTCGAGTAGGGTGGCGTATCTCGCACTTAAACTCACTAAGACGTACAGCCTCAAAGTGATACAAGTATGCGCACCAACATCGACACATTCAGATGGCGACGTGGAGGCTACTTATGATGATGTCACAAAGGCCTTACATAACACCAGTAAGGCCCACTATAATGTTGTTATAGTGACTTTAATGGCAAAAAATGGGAGTACGAAATGGTGTTGAATCGAGACTGGGACCACATGGAGTCGGAAGTCGGATCGCAGGTGGAAAATGCTGGTAAATTTCCTCTAGAAAGACGGCTTCTTCTTAATGAACTCTTATTTTAAGAAGAGGCTCCATAGGAAGTGGTTATGGCAGAGCCCCGATACTGTGACCAGAAACAACATTAACTTTATTATGACGGACCGAAAACATATATTTAATGATGTCTCCGCAATCAACAGGTTTAGAACCGGAAGTGATCACCGATTAGTTTGAGGCTCTCTGAGTATAGGCTTTCGAAGCGTGCGTATCCGTTTGTTACAGTCAATACTCCGACCTAACTTCCGGCGAACCACGGTAGGTTAAAAAGAACTCCAACTGGAATTTAAAAACCGGTTTGTTGAACTAGATACATCGGAAACTACAATGGAAATTGACCATGAGTGGTGTGTTTGGTTGCATGCGGGACGTGGGTGAAGAATACTGTAGGAGTAAGTGTACGAGCAGGAAAGATACCTCTCAGATGAGACAATTGGACTTATGAGGGAACGCAGAGCACACGAAGACGTTACGTCTGCCAATGTCAAGATTCAGAGCGAATCCGCAAACGAATACGCCGAGGCCTTCGAAGCTCAAATACATACAAGAGACACACGAGTACGATCAGCCGTTGTGCCTTGCCTTTTTGGACTATGAAAAAGCGTTTGGCAGTGTCGAAACCTGGGCCGTTCTGGAAGGTTCAAAACGATGTCAGGTCGATTGGCGATACGTCGAAGTACTGAAGAGCATTGGAGCATTGTATGACGCTGCTTTTATGTCCGTCCTGATTCGGGGATGTCAATCCAATTGCATCAATTAGTGCGACAGGGGGATGTCATTTCCCCGAAACTGTTTAATAATGCTTTGGAGGACGTCTTTAAGACCTTAAACTGTGCAGATGTGGCATGAATATTAACTGCGAGTGCTTCTCACATCTTCATTTCGCCGACGATATCGCTGTGTTGGCCGAATCGTTGGAGAGCTTGCAGGAAATGTTGCATAGCCTAAATCAATCCTCCCGTCGTATTGGCCTTACGGTGGACTTGGTCAAGACAAAGGTCATGTTCAACGAACAAGTTCTCCCTAGGCCGGTAAACGTAGATAGTGCTATTCTCGAAGTCGCAGACGAATGCGTCTACCTCGGGCAGCTATTGAAATTAGGTAGATATAAGCCTATATAAGGATTCAGTTAATAGATTCTATAAAAAAATATGCTAATGTTAATGAGCCTAGGTAGTTACTTATTATTAAGTTACTCGTATCAGAACATTCAGACTGCACTTTTACACTTATACACAGCTTTAAGGACAGCTAATACTCGTGAAATTTGTATTGTGGAAACCTCTATTTGTACTCTTGAAAACACAGGAGAATTTGGCAATATTAAAAAATAATTAATTTCATCTACTTGTAATCTGCACGACCGTAGCAGCCTACAAGCTCGATCTAATCAGTTACATGTATCGTCTCAGAAGAAACCTCAACTTTAACAACAACTTTTATCGGCTATTATTTCCTCACAATAAGTTCACTCATTGTTCCGCAGTTGAACATATTTGGTGACACGGAGGCTAGCGGGGCGCATTAACAGCGCACAAAAGGCTTTCATTATTTGTCACAATTTTTGGCAAGTCATAATTTCAACATACCTTAACTACTGAATTTGATCTAACTGCACCGTCAATAAACATAATAATAATTATTATTATAATTATGTGGGATTTTCTGGTATTATGGTTTATAAAATGATAACATTGGAAAATTTTTGCTAGTAGTAAGTCATGGGAATTTAGTAGTAGAATCCTTGCAAATTGCATGTCACTTGCAACAATGAACTTATTATATGCCCATAATTTGAAAATAAAAGCAACCGTTGTATCTTTGTTTACTATCTACAGTACATCATACAATACATACGGTGTCGTAGCTACTGTGCACGTTTCTTATATTTACTAAAACAGCGTGTCAAGGAATTCTGAATGTAGCACTAAACAGGGAGGTATCGGAAGAGAGTAGAGTGGCCCTTGCCCAACAGTGGGACACGCCAGGCGATGAATAATATAATAAACGGGGCAATCCGGAGCCCATCTGGGACGGATTAATTTAAGCTCTCTACATATCTATTGCCGTTGAGTAAAAAAATATAAAATCAGAAATTATTCTCCATGTAAATATTCATGCACAAGCTTATCGATAAGTTTATGTCACATAAATGAAATCAATTAAATATCTAATGAGTTTTAAGCTTAGCTATGTATTTTTTTGTTTAGCTTTGTGATTACTTGAGTTTAGGACTGGGTATACCGTGTAGGATAGGAACCTTGTGAGCACTTTAAAATTATCAACCGAAACAATGAAAAATAATGTTTAAACTAGGATACTACAATGTGGGTTTTGCGTAACCTCCTATTACAAAGCATAAATGACTTATATGAACTAAGGGAACATGAACTCTCACCGGAGACCGCGAGATAAAAAAATTACATAAATTTAACGACTCTTGCACTTGCGACTTTACGTCGAAATTCCTCTCTCACGCGTGACACCGATATCAATTTGGATGATAACATCTGCATGAAAATAGTGCGGATGTTTATGGGTATCCATAGTCACCAGAAAGTTCTAGCTGCTCATTTGTCTCTCTGATACTATAGAAAAAAATGTTTCTTTCTCACTTTTCACTGAAAAAACTAGTTGTTCTAGTAGAAATTGTGAATTTTGTTATTTTTGGCGTGAAATTGACCAAAAAATAACAAAAATCATTGCATGATGGTGAAAATGTAGAGCAAGTTAGTCAGTTGTATAACAACCGAATAATATCGATGTATGGCTACACGAGGAGGACAGGAAAGAAATCTAATAAATAATAAAATTGAAGTAATATTTGAAACTGTTGGGAGTGTATTAGCTCGAGGCTCGTGTATCACAAGAGACGCACGGACGGTTGGTCACCTGAGTGTTGCAATCCTAGTGCAGGTAGTGTACAGAGCATATTCGGAGCCGGATGCTTATATATGTATATCCTATGTCTATGTATATGTATGTCCTCTAGAAATGACAGCTGTAAAATCTAGTTACGACGTAATTCAGATGTCGTCGCTAAAATGCCGTCATATACTATACGGGACGGGCATGTTCTTTTACTAATAAATAAATAATAATAATAAAAAAAATTTTCAATGTTCATAATAACTGCATTAATCGTGACAACTTTTTTTCTATCATTACTATTCTGTTACAAAAGAAAATGAGGGTGTTGTAATGACCCCTCTCGCATGCTGGACTGAGTGCAAGGGAGTCAGTTATGCCCCTCGCGTGACTACCCCTGTGATGTAATTTATTAGTAACCTAATAGACGTGGAAATAAAGCGGCGGCCATCACTTCATGTCGTCACCACCTCGTAGTGTCGCTGCCCCAGTGGTGCCACACTTGACTGGAATAGTACCAGCGCTCCCGACCACAGAACGTTAAATTATATTATTATAGTAGGAGTGCGCGTAATTACTGTTCCACACAATCTCAGATAGCAGCCGCAGGTGCGCGCCTAATTACACTTCCACACTTTAATCACAGTATTTCGTATGTCAATACGTTATTCTGATCTGATGTTATAAGTGAATACTAATATAGGTAGTACGAATATAGCTATTTACCAATATCTGTTAATAGCTGTGACGCTGCAACATCGTTAAAAATATCTATTGCCCTTTCTGTGTAGATTAAAATACGCCTCGTAGTGGAACTTAGTGATTGAAAGAAATATGGAAGCGGGTCCGCTGATTGTACGGAGCTCAGTTGCTGTGGGACTGAACTGGTCGGTAGTGTCTAATGCATCAAGTGAGTTACTACCGACAGATATGGCGTTACGAAGTGTAAATTGTATTAACTAACACATCTGCACTTACCAAACATGTCCGTTTGATCATATGAGCGTCTGTCCTCGCCGGGTAAGATATAATCAGAGATAGATCACTGCAGTCGAACGAGGCCGGAGAGTTACACCTCGCTCACTTGATAAAGTGGCAGCTATGCTGTTGTGTCTTGTGTAATTTACGAGTTTCATCTTCAATAGATCAACATCGGTTGAACAATTGGGGAGGAGGAAGGAAGGAAGCATATGATTATTGGCGTCCATAGTCATTAAAAGTCTCCAAATCATTAGTTATACCCGTATTTACAAAAGTGTAATAGGGTAAATAAACCTAGTACGGTCAGAAAGTTGGTCGATGTACTAAGATGAAAACGAATGAGTAATTTTTTTCAATTTTACCTTCCAGATAATTGACAATCATGTCAAATTTTAGTACATAGTTAATACGTACTATAGACAAGCAAGTATTGAGCTTACAGCCGAGTCAAGGTCGGTCAGTCGCCGGTATGCTGCAGGTTAAAGCGCCTGAACACAGAGCTCCCTCGCTGCAGCCGCGACACGGACACGGACATTCCCGGTGGTCTGCGGTGCGGACGAGCTCTGTACACGACATGCATGCAGCAAAAATCGTAAACACAAGACTCGATCTTGTGTTTACAATACATGTTTATATACCAGTTCCTTCTACTCCTAATTTATTTTTGAGATTGTCAGTCAATAGACCCATATTACATTTCAAAATAAATTCACTTGTGTCCACATATATGTGTCCTATACCGATGAGACCATCTCGGTGTTCCTTTCATTTAATTAGTTTATGTGTAGTGGACGCGTCGCAGCTGACAGCACATATAATAATGACAACTGTAAGCAGAAGAAGAGGATCATTCACAAGTGTTACTCGACCTGCTCAGGTGTCGTAACATCAGCCGCTGCGGCTCCCAAGCGCGCGGATTGCAGAGGCTGCGGATCCCGAGCACGTGGCTTGCAGAGGCTGCAGGTCTCAAGCGTGCGGCTCCCAGAGGCAGTCCTGAGTGCGACTCGCAGGAACTGCTGAACTCCAGCGCGCGGCTCGCATAGACCGAGGGTCCCGAGCGCATGGCTCACAGAGACCGCGCGTCTACAATTGACGCGGAGGAACGGGTGTCGCTAGTTAGAGTTGGTGACGCCACTAAGGTACGAAGTGCGGCGCCCCTCGCTGTCGGCTGTCACACAAATCAAGCGAATTTGTAATGCACTCGTGTTTAAACGACAAGATTATTTACACCTCCGGTAATTACCGCCTTCCAAACATTGTACCAAAAAAGCCTTCGACATACTATTTGCATCTATTTAGCTGGTATGATATTTCTCATAACTACCTTCAGCATGAAGTGATGATGAGACTGCAGGTCCCGAGCGCGCGGCTCCCAGGGGCTGTGGGGGTCCCGAGCGCGCGGCTCGCAGAGACTGCTGAACTCGAGCGCGCAGCTCGCAGTGACTGCGGATCCCGAGAGCGCGTCTCGCAGAGGCTGCGTGTCCCGAGCGCGTGGCTTGCGGAGACTGTGAGGCTCGTGGTCCATTGTAAGGAGCGAGTGTCGCTAATTTGAGTACTACTAAGGTACGGAGTGAGACACACAAATGAAGCGAATTTGTAACACGCTCATGTTTAAACGACAACATTATTTACACCTCCGGTAATTACCGCCTACAAAACAATATACCAAAAAGCCTTCGATATACTAGTTGCGTCTTTTTAGCTGGTATGATATCTCTCTTAACTACCTTTAGCATGAAGTGATATCTCATCGTCATCATCATGCCTCTGATGATCCACTTCTGAGCATACGCATCAGGCATGTTGAGAAAGTTCAATAAACTCGTCGATATAGCAATAATGTCGTGCTCCCCGAGGCACGGGGTGTCACATCGCGAAGTGTTATTACAAATTGAACGTAATTATCACTAGATTACGAGGCAGTCACCACACATTACATTAATGGCAACAACATCTGCGTCTCCTGCGCGCCTCGCTTCTCTGCTTGTCGTCTACTGATTCTCCTACTTCTTTGCATCAGGGTGCAAACAATGCAATGGGATGGATGGGGCCTGCCTTTATAAGGGATGGGACCTGTCCCATCCCTTATAAAAAGATCCAATTTGAGTGCCTAGTGAACAATGATTCTGTCTTACTCCACAAGAAAATCTTAAGAAACGCGATAAAATTCGTTAAATAGTCACAAAAATGAATAATAAAGTACCTTGATAATGAAGAATACTCGCGGAATATAAATACAGTATGCCTACTGGAGTATCAGCGTCAAACTTACATATGTAATTTGACGACCGTCTGGCTCAGTTGGTAACGTGGAGGTAAGTCCGTGTATTACGCCTGAGGTTGGGGGTTAGAATCCCGCCTATGCCTGGATGGTTCATTTATGAATTTCTTGCTTTTCTGTTATAAAAATCTCAAATATATAATATTATTTAAATATATAAAAATATTAAATAAATTTCGTTCATATAGTACTAACACAAGTCTTTACCACAGAACTAGGCAGACGTGATGAGATAAGTCCACAGATATTGTTTTTATTGTTATAATTATGTAAGTAAATAAAATGTTCTCTTTACATAATTCTACCAATTTGATTTAGTTAATAAAATCTCACAGCTTAGCAAAATATTCCCAAAATTATTTAAATAAGTACAGATATAGAAAAATATAAAATAATCTGATTGCCTCCGCAGTTCCTAACGATAAATGCAAGTTCTGACACCTCTCAATTAATCAACGGGAAGTAACATTTACAAAATTGCCCTCCAGTGGAATTGGATCGATTCTCCATCGCAGCAGAAAGAACGAGGGGTGCAGTTCCGCGTATAACGAGTTAACTTATTACGACGGAATATATTTATGACAATAAACAACACTAACCACTGAGAATTATATATGCGCAACAATATTACAGAAATCAATATAGACGTTCGCATTACATTTTTTTTGTTCCAATGTAACCGCTCACTGCCCAAACTAAACCTTTAAACCGAATCGCAGTACTGGAAATGACTATGAGAATTAAGCGAAATGCTAATAATTACATATAATTCCTTAAATATAAAGTGAATGTACGAAAATATTGCGGCGACAACACTTCACTCTAAAATAAAACATTTTATTCACACCGTATAACATAAGTCAGTTTTTTCAAATTCACGCGAACGCTTCGATTGTTATCTAAATCTGAGGCTGAGAGACTGAAGAATGATCACAGCGCGACGTCGGCAAGCCGCGCTCTGTCGGGTTCCCCGCGATCCGCAATTGATGCGCCTCTCAAGTCGTCAGACAATACTTTAATTTCTATCTTTTGAAATTTATGAGATGTCTCTACGTCTGTGTGTCTTATTTTATATCAAGATTCAAGAGGAAAGGAAGAACAGCTTTATTCTTAACATCTGGTATACAAGTTTCAATACAAAAGAGTCATTCCAGCGTTGCTTTTTTATGTTATGTTTATTGAAGTCATATTTAATTCATATGTTATTCATCAAGGAAAAAACTTGATAATAATTGTGACAGCACAGAAAAAATTTAACTACCTGCGTGTTAGATAAAAATAACATAACTGGATTTATACAGCGTGTACAGGAAAACTGAATACCTAATTAAGTATGATGTAGTATGCCACCAATGCATGTTTACTTTGGTGATAGATATAAGATATATCTCATATTTACAAAGATACACCCAAAAAAATGTACTGTGACATCGCTCCCCCTTAACAATAAGTTTGATGTCGACCGGACTTCAGAGTCGCTCACTCAGTACGTAACCAAAGGCACGCGCAAAATTCAAACGGAATCCTGCTACACGATAAGCTCATGAAAATAAACTAAACTGTCGTAGACATACAAACAAAAGAGTTATTTAGCTTCTTTATAAATTAATTACCAATAAAAAAAACAGAAAAGGGGCCTCAAATTGGCTAAAAAAATTAAAAACAAAACTTAAACTTTATTAATAAACTAACTTTAATACCGCATTAGGCTACTTGTTAATTCAGACACGTACACAATACCACAGAGGTCATTAGTATGAAGAGGCAGCCACATTCAGATTCTACACAACACAGTACACAGTATGAAGACACCGCCATATTCGAATTCTACACTTCATAATTTTGCATTTTTTCATCGCAATACACTCGTGCCACTCTGGTCTACACATGCGTATTACATCAGTCCACAAAACTTTTACAATAAAATTGGCGTTCGTGTTGGTTTGATTTGTTAGCCACTGACAGTAATCGATGCGGCGTTTTTACTCAATATGTAACAATGCTCGCACTTGATGACGGGTACCTTCTTTAAGAACGCCATGCACAGTACTATGCGGCACCCGCATTATCTTTCCAGCAGGCCAGGTACTGTCGTCCGGATTCTCGTCGAAATGTCGAAGTATTGTGTCACGAACTTCTTCTATCCAAGTCATTGCTGCTGCCAGCGTCTGTATTGCGGGGCACATAACTGTAGTGATCCCGGAAACTTTGTACCACTCGCATAAATATTCTGCCATTGGAAGGAATACGTCCATCATTCCGATGGCCAAAGTACTCCTTATAAGCGCTAGGCTTCACAATAATTGCCCTTAGCCATCCTATAGGCCAAAACCATATCGGTATACTGTATGTTGCTGACAATAAAACAATGCCATGATAAAAATATAAACACAATATGAGTTGCTTAAAACACAGTAATCACTCTTCACTTTATTGACACTCGCAATTACACGTCCTCACAACTCCGTAATTTGAATGCAACTAAAAAATTAACTTAAAATACCTAATAACATACTAAGAAAAAATATCGAAGTCCTTTAAAGACTCGGTCACACTGGACTACCTACATACATTTCATACTCTAATTACAGAAACAAATTACAAACATCTACGGTGTTAAGCATTATATCATTAAGATCAATAAAAACGGCAAAAAATCTTTCTTGTATGGGGCCCTTGAAGTGGCGAGATTATTAGGTATCTTTTTGTATTTTTTCGTATTTGCTGTTATAACGGCAGCAGAAATATATATAAAATTTCAACTCTATCTATCAAGTTCCATGAGATACAGCCTGGTTATGGATGGACAGGCGGACATTGGAATTTTAGTAATTTTATCCCATATGGTTATGTATTAGTAAAACTTGGATATCAGTCTGTCCGTCCACCTGTTTTTAAACATTATAGTACGGAACCCTTCCTGCAATTGTCAGACTCGCTCTTGCCCGGTGTTTATTTATAAATCTACTTTGCAGTTCGTTATTCTTAAGTAACGCAATAATTCATAATTAGGAACCATTACCCTCCTGATTGCATAGGCGGAGTGCAATGTTTTTATTTTTCCCGGACAAGTAAAAACATTGCCTCCTCCTCTCCAATGGAACATCGACTACATACAAATAGCACGAAACTTCACGGCACAGCTGCAACTTTTACGACGATATCATGTGAGCGAGAGGTACTTCACCGCTTGTGCTAGCCTGAATCGATTTCAATGAGAATGGCACTATCTCTTACTGAACTCTGCTGAACAGTCTACAAAATGCTCGTCCGAAATAAAAAATGAAAAATAAACATGAAATAATAGTAGGTGAGTAAGTACTACGATTTAATATTAATCTATTATGTGAATACACCTTTAGATACTACAAGTATCGTAGGTAATGTAGGCGGCGCAGGCGGCTTGCTACAAACATGTAAAGCAAGGTTCTTATTGACCGTTTACTTTACCTTATATCGCCGCCATTTTTCGTTACAAGTTGCCTGCGCAAATTGCAAGTCGGCGAATTCTTTTGAAAAACAGTGACTAACTCGAGCACTTGATTTTTATAACAAATTAATAAAATATTGTATTAGTAGCTGATGTTGAATCCTCCGGAAAAAAATACGTATGTATTGGTTAATAGGTTCTGGAGTGGATGCCGCGTTTAGGAAAACGAAGCGTTGGTCGACCGTTCACCAGGTAGGAAGACGATCTCTTTTATTACTAAAATATTTACTCGTTATTGGTGATATTATTTCATTATGGATATTAATATCATCATCATCAGCCGGTTGACGTCCACTGTTGGACATAGGCATATTGATATTATATCCTCAAGAAATTTATTATTCGAAAACCAAAGATTTAAAAATGTACCTATTATTAATGTCTTTATTTCAGAAGCATTATTTAATAGTTGTACAGATTACAATTACTAGGAGCCGTAAACTTACCAGGAGTGAATGGATAAGACATGATAACAATGTTTTTAACTAGCATCGTCTGAATACGTACCTGCACTGCGGCATTGTAATTTAGAAAGGGATAGAGAAATATGTAATCATGTGATCACCTTGAAACGAGTTGGCCTCTTCACTTTATTACGTAATAGTAAACATATTTAAAGCGAAGTAATAAAGTTGCAGTACGGTTATGTTGGTATAAGTGTTGCATCTTTTTAAATAATGCGTTCATAAATTGCAAAACGCAAAACTACGTGTAGTTAAAATCTTTTACTTTACATATTTCACCTATTTAAGTAAGAAAATAGAGTGTTATTTTTAAAATTTTAAACGCTCATATCTCTTAAACGCTTATGATTTTAGCCGAAATTCTTTTTGTATTTGAATGCGGATAATGTACACCTCTCCCCTCCTCTAATAGATGACATGACAACCTGTATATAGTAAAATTGTGTAAATAGCATTGTAATCTTTTTTTTTTATTTCGCGGGGAAATACATTTATGCACTGCGTCAAGCCGCGAGTCCCAAGCACCCATCGGACCACCCCAGGTTCGATGGGTGTGTGGAATCTTTGATTTTAATGAACAAACTTAATTAATGGATACAGAAACGTTAATACTTTATACCATCTGATGTAACGTCACCGATTCTGATCCCGGTCATAAGAAGTGGCATCATATGTTACTTAATGTTTATTATTCAGAATATCGCAAAATTCTAAGTCCAACCGCAAACCCGAGCTAGGGTAAATTACGTTGGTTCTTATAAAAATCTACCTCATGTAATTACCCTATGACAGCGATTTTATAGTAATTGATTATTAGTTATCAATAAAACTATCTCAAAATTATTCCCACTCTAACCTTTCTTCGTCTCTTTCTTTAAAACACCTCACGGAACACTTAGATGATATTAGGAGAATATTGAGATAGTTTCATGAGTAACTAATAGTAAGCTAAAATTCGACCGTCTTAAGGAAAAAGAAGAAAATCTTGTCGTCTAGGAAATAATTGAGTAAGCATTGCACCACTTTGGAAAGCTTATTAGATGCGCCACTTTTTAAGGTCACTTGCCGAAATAGCATAGTACTTTTTTTTCAAGACAGGCTGTTACATAGACATAAAGTTGAGTGGTGAAGTCATTTTCAGGCAATGGTTGGGCATAAAACGGATATTTTCTGCAACTCCAAGTTATGTGCAAATTATAAACTAAAATTTACAGGAGCATTACCTAAGAATGCTCCATACAAAGGAAGAAAAAATAGTTGATTTGTAGCCACAGTGGTCGTAAACTCATCACAGGGTGTTAATTTTTAAAAAGTTGTTGTTATTTTGTTACTACATGAGGTAGATTTTTTCCTATTTTTTATTGGAATCAACGTAACTTAGTCTAGCTCGGGTTTTCGGTTCCACGTTGACTTTTGTATATTGTTAATTTGTTATTATTTTGAAAATACAGCTCTCAGCAAATATTTAAGTGCATGCAGCACATAGCTTAAATGGATTAGTTTATTTATAAATATTAAAGTTTGTAGGAAGGAAAGATATTCAAATAATGACACTATTTTTGCGTGATATTTTCCGCTCTATATTTTCCTACGATTCGCCGTTCGCCAAAAGGCAAGCGACCTTCGACTGTTATTTTTCCAATCAGAAAGTGACGTTGAGATGTAAAAGAGGCACCACACACAATTCGTTTTAACATGTATAATCTAGTATTATAGTGAATTATAGTCGATCCCTAAGTTCAAGCAGTCCTAACAAGTGGCACCCAACGTGGGGCCCGAATTTCGGGTGAGTTGAATTGTGTGTTTGCAATGCGCGTCTTTGAAGTCAAGAGGAGGAGATAAGTGCGGAATCATTTTAGGCGTTTCTGGAGGCGTTTGCAAAGGCGCAGTTAGAGTCAAACCGCCTGCTTGTCGAAAGCCGATTGGCCGCGCCGACAGTCATAGCGCCATCGTCGTTGCCGCCATTTCTCTCTGCTTCGGAAAAAGGAAATAGATTCCGTGGTACAGGACTCATAGACACGGCAGCTAATCGTAGTATTGCCGGTTCGAGTCTGTTTAAGCTGTTACACGAATCGGGATACACTTTTACTAAAAGGTTTATGTCCGTACAACTTGTCGATGGCGCTGTACGTGACTTAAAATGTAGAGGTAAACGTTAATGCTGTATTTATTGTTCAGTTCGTAAAAATTATTGTAAAAATATAATAAGTTAGTATAATTAATTAAATTACGAGATAAAAGTGTAATCTATTTATAGTTTTACTTCCCGTCGACAATTTAAAATGAAGATGGCGTGCTGATTGTAATTGACAGATACGTCAATATACCCCAATGGGTAATGCTGCATACTGTTAAATTATTAATGATTAAAAATTAGACCGACACTACATACAATTTTGTTCGTATTTATAACATAATACATTATATATTTATAAAAAATATAAATATTCTATATTATATTTCTGCTGCCTGTCTTAGGTCACAGGTCTTTGTGGTACTTGGCGTGGGGCTAGGCTAACTAAGTGTGTCACCACAGATAGTGCATGTTATAATTAGTAAACTATTCGCCAGTATGACAACACTATTTGAAGCAGTGATAAAAGTAATATTCCCAAAAGTTAAGTTGAAGAAGTTATGTTTTAAACATAACACAAAAAATATAAATATCATGGTATATCCTGAAAAAAATTGATTCTTGACCGCGGAGATGGCGCGGGCGAGTCAACTGGAGCGGGGTGTTTTAATTAGAGTCGAACTTGAATAATGATTTAAATAGTTATCAGAAGATTGTATTTTAACTCTGTTTCAAATTTATTTTAATATCTGAAGTACTTATGAGGGATATCACAGAACCCATAATGTAGTGAAAGCGGTTGTTTATAAACGTGTATATTTATCATTTATATGTATCGTATCGTGTATATGTATCATTGTCTGATAACATGAAAACATGAAATAAAATTAAATCGAAATTAAACGCCAAGCAACTCCCCCAACATATATTTTATTTAATAAATACGTCAGTAAAGTGTCCCCTCGGATGTATAATGAGGGGTGGTAATGACTGCGTGTGGGGTAGAGCGCCGGCCCCTGATGTGCGCCGCTGTTAATCGCTATGCATCTATACACAATTATGTCGATGCCGTATTGTTGGATTTAAATTGTTGGATATACCTAACGAGGAAATCAGAAGCAGTGGAACTGTATGTGCGTTTCTTTTTTTTTCTTTTTCGATAGACGGGTATCGCGGGGTTACTTTTACGCAAAACAAGTGACGCTGATTGAATCAAATGAACACCAATGTTCAAATAACCTGTTATTCAGTTGTATGTGCTGTCGGATCTATCGTAGAGCTCCCGACTCATGAAACCATTCCAATCAGTTGAAAAGGTTCTGTGGGTCAGCCTAGCACATTTAAATCTCTCCATATTACCATACATTTCATTAGACACTAACACATTATGACAAATAAAATTAACAGTATAAAGACAAATGCACAACCATCAAGTTTGTAACTTGTTATCAATGGTCTTTGGTCACAATATATTTGTGATGTAATAGCAAAGTGAAGACTGTAGATAACTCTTAAACCGTCAGTGACCAGTGACAGCGTCTTTGTGATCGAGACAGAGACAGAGAGAGAGAGAGAGAGAGAGCTCCTTAAAAAGCGTCCGCCTAATGTTTTTTTTTAAAGGCCAAATAGTCTGATTATCTTAAAAAGTATGATCATATTCATCTTACAATGAGATTACATAAATTATGAAAATAACTACTTTGAGAGCACTCGGGAAATACCGCTGCGGTCACGATTTTCATGTCTTATGTGAAAATTTGAGAGGCCAAGCAGTGAAGGAAGGTAGGGATAAAATATTTGCTTTTGCGCCGAAATCAGGAAGACGACGGCAAACATAAGGAATTTTCATTAGTGATGTCGATAATCGTCGTGAGTCACCACCAGGTGTCCAGAGAGATCATTGGCCTTCTACACGCTACACGACAGCAACACCGGAGCTATCAGGTGGGCACATACGCGGAGTGTTTAGCTACCTCCTCCCCCCTCACCTGTGACCCCTCACTCCAGAGGTAAATTGAAAAGCCGTAAGTTGAACTTTTAACAAGGTCTCGTGTCTCAACGTTCCTTTTATTAAAGCTTCCTTTTATTATAAATTATATAACAAAATCGTATTATAAAATACAATATTTTATTTAAAGTTTATAAGTTAAAAATATACATGCGGTCCATTGTCTGCCGCATTAAACACAGCGCTCGACAGTGGAACCACAAACTCCTCCAGCGACTCTCTCCACAAGTCACGTGCGATCACGTTACGGGCGTAGCGACCGGATCCCGCGATAACCCGTAGGGAGATGTTCCGCTGGGCTTGCAGGCGTTTCCGCTGGGCCTACGAGGTTAGCGTGAGGCGTGACCGGACATACGTCTTGTAAATCCCCAGTCTCCGTAAATCACCAGTCCGTGTAGGGAGTCCGGACGCTAGTACCGGCCACAGCAAAGCGCGGGCTGTCCTCGCCTGGTTGACCGCTGGGCCCACCTGCGAGCCCATACGCAGCGCACGGTCGATACTGCATCCGAGATACATGACTGGGGATTCCCAATACATATCCTGGCCTCCGAACTGGCCCAATGACATGTAAGTCGTACTGCTGAGCGAGCAACCGAAGACTGTCGCCCAGGCGGAACGCTCTTGTTGGCTCCTGTATTGTGTTAGGAATACGTCATTCAATTCACCAGCAGCGATTTGCTAGAGACTGTAGCTAGGGCTCAGTGTTCGCGTATGATTCACCGCCGCTCCACATTTCTGTGATGGAAAAATAACAAAACACAATTTGATGCCGCGGAATCTGTTTACTTTGGCTGCCGCCGCTTCATACAATACGTTTTGATATATATAGAATATAATAGAATTTATAAAACTGAGCCTATAACTCCCGCGGTACAAGACACGCCGCGCCCTTGTGTCTACAGACCGACCCCTATTTAGACGTTTGTTGTTTTAGCCTCAATTCAATATCCTACAATATTTTTTACATGGCGGCCTCTTGTTTGAAATCTAAACCTGGTTATTATATACAAACGATACGGCGATTGCTGCGGCACCATCAGCCTCGCGGCGCCTCTGTACTAATCACACTAGGATATTTATACAGCCTTACACATCCCGTTCTGCCGGCGTGTATACATGATACGACGTTTGTACTTATAGTCAGCGTGTGACGTGTGTCAGTGTGTATCTGCAAGCGGTGCAGCGGCGCGGAACAGACAGCGCGGCCCAACAACACAACCTTGTGGATAATTGACGCGGCTATTACATCCCGCAAACACACCCCTACTTGAGGGGCGTGTGTTTCCGCGGCTCGCAGCTTCGAACTGCCGAAACGCGATAATCTTCCGCCTCCTCGGCACAACACTCACTTTAACAACTTTCACACAACAGACAGCTCCAACTTAATACTTACTAAAACTTCAATACTTACTGAAGCTCTCTCAGATATCTCTCAAAGCGACACGTAACGTTTGTGTTTACTTTTCGCCCTTAACGCGACAGGATAGCTGTCACCTGGCCTCACTTCTGTGTGAGCGCCTGGTGTCATTCTACGCTTGCCTGATCTCGCGCTACAATCCTCGGCCAGCTCACGAAGGTTAACTCTCGTACTCATACTTATTCAAAACTTTATTGACACACTGCACCAAGTACCCGTACGATGTACCTTGTTACAATTGGTGGTCGGTGAATAGGGACTGCCTTACATGTAACTCTATGTCATAAATTAATCTAAGGCAGAGGTAGTGCCATGTTGAATAGGAGGAGGTAGTGCCATGCATGGTGCATGATACTACGTCCTCCTTATGCAATGGAATTGAGCCGGCACTACCGAGGAATTACCTCTCGCTCACTTGATACCGGCGTAGAATGACAGCGACGCTGTCGCGTTTCTTAAGGTTTATGATTATCCGGTGGCCCACTGGGAGGGGGGCGTGATAGGAGGGCAACGCATCTGTGTAGCAATCATGCGAATGTTCATGGGCGTCGGTAGACATCAGGCTCTGATTTCTCGTTTGGCCCCTTGTGCTATAAAAAAAATTATATCATAACAGTATTGGATAGCTCTATCATTAGTGTTTTGGCATTGCGGCAGTAACTGGCCGAAGTCAGAAAGTGTCTTCATCTATGTGGCGTAAACAACACGACATACAAAAATAAAATATTTGATAATCACCGGCGTCTAGCGGGAGCTTTATTACGAAGCTGTAGAATGATAATAGCCCATTCACATACACTTATAACTCTTGTATAATAAAAACTAATAAAATTATCTTCTGTAAATCTTCCGCATTATCTAGACGCGGGACGCCAACACAACCTGTTGGACGTTCCTCTTGTCACGGACTCAGCTGACGTCACGATCACGCTTCCCGGAGCCGGCAGCCACTTTGTGCAGCAGATGTAAAGCTTAAAGACATCCATGGAATTGAAGAATCACAAAGAGCAGGCAAAAGTATTCCCCCTCGCATTCCTCCTCCAGATAACTTCAGTAATATCTCGCCGTGCCTTTGTTGTTTCTGACGTCAGAGCTGATGAGAAATGCCGTTTCAATATCATACAAACTTGGACATATCATCTTATTCCCGACGTCTTTAATGTTTTAAGTTTACAAATGATATAATGATGAGGCATTTAATTTATCGCTTGTATATTCTAGTTAGCTTAGGTGTTATATTGTAATAATATAAAACAAAAATATTATCTATCCTTATTATAAAACTCCCTAAAACTGGCCGTCCGTCCGTACGTGATCGAGTCTATCAAAATCTACATAACGGAATTTCATGGGGTTCTCTTTGACGAAAAGAATGTTTTACGAGAAAGGTTTTAGTTCACAATTTGTATGAAATACAATTAACAGAAAGTTCTTTACTCGCTATGTCAAAGAAAAAGATTTATTTACTAACAGTAAGGAAAGTAACGAGAACAAATGAATCATTAAAGAAGACATTAAGTTCAACATCCACTTCGGCAATTGTGATGTTATGCTAAACTATTATTTAAATAAAAACAGAGTTTATTTTAATATATTTTTTAATTCCGTTTTTAATTTTGGGGAGAACTTTAAGAAAATAAAGGAGATGTATTGATTCCCAAGACGACATCATCATTCTATTAAGTAAATAGGTAGCGGTGTCATAATATTAAAGTATACATCTTCCTGTTCCGTTATAAGCACAACAGCTTCCCGGCATTCTTAGATGGCCTCTCTTTAAATGTTCATAAGTAAAATATAAAGTCAGGTCGAGGCTATGATTATAATAAAAGACAAGTAATATATGTCAGGCTAGTGATTATAATATCAAAATATAAGTTTTCCAAGCGGCGGCGAGGGGAGGTATTCACTTCACGGAGGCCGAGCTCTTGCGCCGTCTCAGTGTTTTATGTTCCTCGTCAACCTCGTCTAGGCAGACTACTCATGTTTCAATTAACTGATACGAGTTTCTGCAATACGCAAATATATAAGCGCAGTTAGCATATATTTTATATATTAATTAATGACATCGATCAAAATTACAGACAAAGATTTAGTACTTCATCAGAACTCATGGAGTATTAATAACTAAAGTAACATGTACGATATTATAGTGGCTCAACGTACAATATCAATTCATAATATTAATGATATATTTGTGTGAACATTTAACATTGTTTTCCGTCATAGTACAGCATCACAAGTGAACCGCGATGTTACACGCTGAGCGTTCAGCCGAGCGCTCATTATTTACTGAATACAATATATGCGTTACTGAAGCCTCACTCCGCTCAACGGATAGCCCGTCAGACTCCCACCACCACCCCTTGCCCAGTGCACAAAAGTTCCTCCTTTTCTTGATCTTTTATCCCCTCTTAATATAAAAGGGGTTCAAAGAGCGCCTGTTTCTCCACTCTTTAGGTCTTGTTACAGAAGTTCCCTCGATTCATTTGGATTCTACCTAGGTGTGATACTGTTACTGAGACGCCGATACCAATACAATTCTCAAAAGTCACGAGGCTTGTTTCATCAAGAATTTTAAAATATTTTGTGCACAATAATGAACTATTGCTATTATTGTCCTATGATGCTAGGAATAATTTAAATTTTCTGTTGACCGACCCAACCGGGAGTAAAAACGAATTACTTATAACAACGCGGAGGGTCAGTAATCCACAAAAATGTGCGAGGAAAGAATAAGCGGACTCAATCAGAGGGCATTAATGAGAGCGCGTGTGGCAGATGGCGGGGCCCGTGTTGACGCGCAGCACATGCATTTCAGCAGATTAGCGCGCTGCGACTGGCGACTGCCGCGCGGCGCAAGCGATGAATCACAGCGACGCGTACAGCAAAGAATACTTGTTTTACTGTATCAGAGGTACGGTGTAACTAAAGTGATTGGTTTAAATGCTTTCTAAATATAAACTGTCATATTAGTAAAAAATAAATGAATGCCCACCTTTCCATGACTCTACACTTTAAAAACCTGGATTGAAAAGTACTCGGCCTAACACATATTCATTTATTTCTAAAAACCCGATCTACCCACATTATCTACTTCCATTAAGACTAGTTAATTGTGTTAAGTTCGAAATATGTCCGATAGTTAGTCGTGATTTTATAGTCTTTTTAAAGCATCGGGCATAGTTTCTGCAAGTGGAGCAAATCGAGCAGCGTGCCGTCATTAAGTACCTCCATAAGAGGCTATCACCGAAAGCCATTAATGATGACATGGTCAATACTTTAGGAGATTCTGCTCTGTCTTATTCACCACTCAAAAGTGGATAGCAGAATTCAAGCGTGGTAGAGGGATGAGTATGAAAGATGAACCCCGCCCAGGAAGGCCTTCGACGTCCACTACTGACGAAAATATTAAAAAAAGTATTTGATTTATTTAGGGAAGACCGCAGACTAAAAATTAGAGAGATAGCCGAGATTATTGGGACCTCTTATGACCGAACTCAAAACATCTTTGACATAGTCAACGAACTGGGTTTTCGCTGGCTGTCTGCATGGTGGGTTTCGCGGCTGCTTTCAGTCGAACGAGAAAGGACGCAATTTGCCACTTCACGAGAATGTTTAGAGTTATTTAAAGCCGATGCACATGATTTTTTGAATCGGTTTGTTACGATAAGCATCACGGCTTCATTACTGAAACAAAACAACAATCGAAACAGTGGAGAAGACGTTGTTCACCACCCCCTAAAAAGACTTAGGCGACTTTGTCGGCAAATAGAATAATGGCTTCAGTATTCTGAGACTCTAAC
Organism: Eumaeus atala; assembly: GCA_017140195.1. Classification (NCBI taxonomy): domain Eukaryota; kingdom Metazoa; phylum Arthropoda; class Insecta; order Lepidoptera; family Lycaenidae; genus Eumaeus; species Eumaeus atala. The sequence continues at coordinate 148,434 of JAFELO010000921.1, read as the reverse complement.
GGTGTGATTATGATTGATTATCTTGAAAGAGGTAAAACTATGAACTCAGGTTAACTAACAATGTATCTTACTACATCGTCAACGAGAGGAAACAAAGAAAAGGGTACAGAAAAGTCCAGTTTCGTCGAGATAACACCCGTGTTCACGTGTCTGTGCGATCAATGGTTGAAATCCACAATTGTGGCTTTAATCTGTTACCGCATCCGCTTAATTCACCTGGTCTGGCACCGTCATAATTTTTTCTGTTCCCAAACCTAAAAATGCACTTCGGAGGTCAATAATTTTCGAGAAACGATGTCGTCAAAATAACAGTAGACGCATATTCGGAATCTAAGGAAGAATGTTTTTTTTTTTCAACGGTCTAAATACTTTAAATTGGAGATGGCAAAAGGGCATCGAACTTTTTGGTGATTATGTACTGAAATAAAAATATAAATGGTTTAGTATGTGTATGTTTTCTTGGCTACGCCGAATACTTTTCAGTCCACGTAATAAAAAATATGTCTTTCTTTCAGAGCCATAATTGGCCCTTAATAGGGTTTGAGAAGCCAACGAGTGTCCTAGTCACAAACAGACCCACGTTGGGTGTTACTGGATGGTCGGTACTAACATTAAACGCGAGTACAACCGACAGTTGGGCCCACTCAGGACCCGGACCTGAGACGTCGTATAAATTCGGTTCCCAACATAAAAAAAAGCTACAGGCTTAATATTTCCAAAGAAAATGTCGTTATTGTACGCGTGAAAATTTTAAACAATATAAATAAAGAGACAAAGTATTGCGTGCTCTTGTTTATAGTGAGCGTTTATATTTGGAGACGAACCTCGCTTTCTTATTTGTTCATATAAGTAATTAAGCTATTTAAACTGTTAACGAGGCTTAAAGTGCACGTTTATGGGGCGCTCGTAGTGACGCTACCACGACATATAAACGGACAAAAACACTGACGAACAGAAACAAATGCTTATTACGGAGCTGCACTCTCATCGTAATGAGAGTAGGTTCATTCCGTGACCTCATCAGTATCCCGATCTCGTTGTTAGTAAATTAGTGCCGCAGTGTTAACCATCCCTCGTTATATGAGCTACTAGCTCAGGGAGCAGCAATTAGTCACTTTATATGTATTTATATTTGAACATATTATGAATGAATGAATTTTGTTCAAAAGTTGTATATGACTTATTACTTATTTTGACGAAATAGTCATTAACTTATCGCCTTGTCCATGGCTAATGTGTCGATGGATTGTTAAGACTATCTTCAAGCCGTATGACGTATGATACATTTTTTGTACTAATTTAAATTGTACAATGTATGATTCAGTGTAATTAATTAAACTTTTGGATACATAAACGTTGGAATCGTGTAGGCTAGCATTGTATAGACATATTAAAAAGCTAGCCCAGACGGTAGATGAACCTAGTAAGTATTTATATTTTGCTTTTGATCCATTTCAATTTTTCGTCGGAACATATAAAGATTTGCAAATAAAGTGGACGGTAATATACTTTAGATATAAATAAGTATTTCGTCCGAACTAACTGCTTCTCTGCTGGAAGTTACTTCAGACGTAACACTCGCCATTCAAAGGAAATATCGGCTAAATAATGTTCTTGCTCCAGTAACTTGTAGAATTCGTAACAATCAAATAGTCGCAGTTTTCTGGCTTACGGAGCCGTGTAGGTAAAAGCTCCTTGTAGTCTTCAGGTCAGTCCTTTCTGTACTAATCTAATACCTTTAAACGTGCAATACTTATATATACCAGGGGCTGAATTCTGCTGCTGTCGTCCACTTAAGGTAAATGCTCGTAATTGCCACGGTGAGCAGGCGGATTGACAATCGCAGATTAGTCACTGACTGTCGCCGATCCGGTTGATGATAGCGCCATTACTCGGTGTGACCGCTGTCCGGTGCTCCCGTCTATTTCACTGTCACTGTGAAGTAAACGGGATACCAAACAACCAGCTCGCTAAAGCCAAACAACCAGCTCGCTAAAGCCAAACAACCAGCTCGCTAAAGCCAAACAACCAGCTCGCTAAAGCCAAATATGCTATTGCCCTTCGACGACTTTTACGTCACCCTGGGCTTGGATTTAGGGTAAGGGTATTCTTAGCCGCCCCACACAGATTGTGTTGTATATAATGTGTTATTTTTTGAAGCAATATGTGACATGTATGACGGTTAACAACACAGCTCCATGTGCCTTGGTGGTATATAAACCTGAGTGTCAATATTGACTTACCATCCGAATACTTGTTATCTTCCTTTAGGGACTTATAAATAATAAAGATATCTGACTAACTGGGACGTATGTTATAAAATAAGACACTCTCACTCAGTACTCAGTTGTTCATATTTCAGTTTTAATTCAAATCATTACATAACAAATACAAAAAAAAATCACCACTTTTTTCAGTCAGGACACGAAAACGATAAAAATCCTACGAAAACACAACTACCAGCTAATTCAAATCGAAAGAGGATCCATATCAATATTATACAAATGCTATAAAAAACCTAGAGGTACGTAAGGCGTATTATAATATAATAACATACTCACTGATACGAGGAAATTTAAATGGTACAAAGTAATGTGTAGATTGAGAGATCTTCAGAGAAGAGACGAAGCCCATTTATTTTATTCATTATTTTTATGAGACACCGCTGAACCCAATCAATCCCTCATCAAGCTCAATATGCTCATGTGATGGAGGTATTGTAATTTATAGCTTTTCAGAAATGTTAAAATATGTCACTTCTGTATCATAATCGTATGTGCGTAAAATTGTCATAATGACCTTTTATACGTTATAACATTTAAAACATTCGTGCTGTATATACGGCACGCCTCCTCCGCGCGTGTTAGCTACGGTAACATATGATTATTGCAAGGGGACTGTCTACTCCGGGCGAGGTGGAGGTCGCCGCTCGACACTTCACGGAGAAAATCCGGGGGGTGCGGGCGGCGGCGACCACCGTCGTACCGGTGACAACGCGCCGGTGGGGTGAGCTCCCCCCGAGCCTACTGGCGGACCTGCAGAGGAAACGCCAGATGAGGAAACTCTGGGCCCGTACCCGCTGTCCGATCAAAGCACAACTTAACAACCTGGCCGAGGAACTGTCTGCGAAGGTGAGGGAGTGTCGTGGAGCAGGCTGGGAGAGAACAGTCTTCCATGCCAGCGAAAACGACACCAGCCTGCACGCCTTAAACAGACGTCTCACGAGGCCAAAGACCACCATCACTCCACTTCTAGACACCACAGGCGCGAAACACTACGGAGCGCAGGCTCGCTCCGAGGTGGTTGCATCACATCTACACACGCAGTTTTCACCACACCCAGCGGCGCCGTCGTTTGCAGAGCATTACGAGCAGGTGGAGTGCCGCACCTAGAGGAGTCACCTGACTGGCAGTGCCGTCGGGCGACGGTGATGAGATCATACGCCTGACGGACGCGGACGAAGTGAAGGAGATTATAAAAAACCTCCACACTAAAAAGTCGCCGGGGCCCGACGATATCACAAACAAGGTACTGAAACAGCTACCCCCTGGCATTATACACCTACTGGTGTGTATTTTCAATGCTCTCCTAACGCATTGCGCCTTCCCGGACATCTGGAAGGAAGCAATAGTGATAGGCATTAACAAACCGGGAAAACCCTGGACGGAGCCGACTAGCTATCGACCTATAAGTCTTATGAGCTCGCTAGCGAAAATATACAAAGGATTATCCTCGCACGCTTAAAAACCGTGATGTGAGAGAGAAACCTGATCATGGACGAACAGTTTGCTTTTCGTAATAGTCACAGCTGCCCCCAACAGGTACACCGCCTCACGGAGTATGTACTTACGGGACTACACAGAAGAAATCCACTCGGCACGTGTGCTGTCCTCTTCGACGTAACAAAGGCGTTCGATAAGGTCTGGCACCAGGGCCTTATCAACAAGCTATACCGACTAGAACTGCCAGATAGACTGGTACTGATTATAAACAGCTACCTAGAGAACAGGCCGTTCCGTTTCAGAGTGGAGGGCATACTGTCCTCCCTCCGCCCAGTCAGAGCCGGGGCTACGCAAGGCTCTGTACTATCCCCAACCCTCTACAACCTGTACTAGCGACCTACCGCGACACCCCAGCGTACAGCTGGCGATGTTCGCGGATGACACCGCACTGTACATAAGGAACGTTCCCAGAGAGGGAGCCAGACTACTCCAAAGGGCCGTCACCGACCGCGGCGAATGGTTCCTGAAATGGAGAATAGAAGTGAACGCGCAAAAGAGTTAGTCAATACTCTTCACCCAAACCAGATCACGCGCGACAGGAGAGCGCGAAAAAAAAAAGAATAAGATGGCCTCTATCCTGCTCTACGGGAACGAAATTCCTAGAGCGGAGATGGTCAAATATCTCGGCGTCACACTGAACAGATCGATGGACTTCCGGAATCACATCGATAGAGTTATAAAAGAGGCGCAATACGTCCTGTTCAAACTGTATCCTCTGATAAACAAAAGGAGCAAAAGGGCGAATAGACATAAGCTCACTTTATATATCGCATGCATTCGACAGATTATGTATTGTAGTGCCTCATTCGCGCACATATCGTCCCACCAAATACAACGTTTGCAGAAACTGCAAAACAGGTTCCTGCGTACGGCCACTGGTTGCCCCTGGTACGTACGCGATATCGATCTCCACTGTGACTTTAAACTGACCTCGATTAAGGGCCACTTCAAAGAACTTTCCAAAAACTTCTTCGATAGGGCCCTGAATCACCCCAATAATCTTATAAAAAAGACGATGGAGTACGATCCGACGCTAATAACCGATTGTCGATATCGTCGGCCGAAGCACGTATTACGCAACGCCGATGACGCGATAGTCGTAGCAGTAGCTAAGTCCACCCTTACACACAAGCAAAAACACACCCAGACTCGCATCCGCTGTAAAATGTCAATAGGGCCAACCTACGGATAACAGGTTTAGTCGGTTAGCTATCGCTTCTCGACCTGAGCCCGACACACACTTCTGGCCACCTTGGGTCGGCTGGATGGTGCGTAAATGCATTTTCTCCTGCTAGAACCAATACAATGAACACCGCTCGTACCGGTCGAGCGTTGGAATCTCACATATAGTGACAAAGCTATAAGACATGACTGACAGAATGACAAACTCACACACCGCTTACGGAAACGAGCACGGGTACGAATCCATAAGTCGTGAGCTTAGATAAATGTGGAAATAATAAAATGCGATCTTAAAGAGCTCTAAAAATAAAAATTAAATTATGATCACGGCTTCTAGCCAATTTGAGGCGCAAATCGATCCCACCCGTCAGAGGGTGGGGGAGGAGGCCAGCCTCCTCTGACAAGCCATACCGAAAGACGAGCTCAACTATCCTTATACACGTCCCGTAACATTAAACGGCATCGTGCGCGCGCCGTCCCACTAGTGTGGGGAGGGGGACCGCTTCCCCCTTTTCGGTCCCAAAAATAATCACCATAATGCCCACAAAAAATCCGGTTTGCATCTTCCCATCTGCGAGAAAGGAGGGGGGTCTGTCCCCCTATCGTCTACCTAAAACCTGAAGACAAAAAGTCTTCCGCAGACACGACGAACTCTAGGGGCGAGGGCAACAGCGCTGCCAACAGTAATAGATCCCTTCGAAAAAAAAAATGTATGAAACAAATGTAAAGTCAAGTACATGAAACACACACTACCAGCTCTAGGGATGTCCCTCCCTGTCCGTCATTGGCTATACGTTATATCTGCACGTGCGCTTGGTATAATAAACAATACACTGACTGACTAGTGGACTACAGCGTCAGTCTATATGTAGTGTCCTACAATCAGTTGGCTCGTTTTGTTTAGAAGCATTAAGAAGTGCCGCCCGCGGCGTCAGTCGAGTTCCCGGGGGTGAAACAAAACAATTTATTAATACTGAAACAATCGCTGCGGGCAATTCGTCCAACACGTAGCTCGTACGGTCACGGGTACAAATACTAAATATTTACTGTGGAGGCAATATACAACACTCGTAGCATTTATTGAACAAACCCTGTGTTCAGTTGTATAAGTATAAATGTTAATAATGGCGAGGGAAAACTAAACCATCATTTAAGATATATATGAGAATCCACTTAAACGTGGTTGTCATCGTTTTCAGACAGAGCAATAATAGACAAGGAAGGATATTTTAATGACGGCAGACGTGACGTGTCGGCGACGCGCCGCGGCTCCGGTGATGTGAACGGCGCTGTGCCTGGAACACTCAACATACGTCCCTGTTATGGTACATGTTTTAATTTATTTTCTGTCACTTTCTTAAACGTGACAAATTATTTCTGATTGCATTAACGATCTATTTTTACTATTATATTATCACCAATTTCAGCATTTGAATAATTAATTTTACACCCAATAATCTGTGAGTACCACACAGACAAATCATTCGGTGTGGTGTGTAGACTTTTCTAAATTTGCGTTCATTTTATAATATTAGCTAAGCGGTAGATCCTTCTATATGTTCAGCACAAACTGAGGTTCCTTAGGTCCATTAGGATCCTCACCCTGTCCCCAATAAGCATTACCTACTGTACAACATTGTTTCAGTGGCTCACGCCAGCTTGATTTCGTTACAAATGCAACAACAACACTAACTCATAAGCAATTGTGTGTTCAGTGAAACAGACTTTGAAGTCGAAAATCAATATTTATTCTAAATTCTCGTGCCACATTATTATGTGACAATTGAATAGATAAAACATTTTCATAATAATTAAGTACGTATGTCAATGTTTTCAATACAAGTTAGGAAGAGGGGGTGCCATGCTCAGTGCACGACATCCTCCTGTGCCACGAAATTGGGCCGGCACGACCGGGGAGGTACCTCTCGCTCACATAAAACCGCTGTAAGGCTACGCATAGACGTAGTAATTATGTGGATTTTCATGGGCGTCGGTAGTCGTAAAAAAGCTCCGGCTGCTCGTTGGTCCCCCTATTCTATATAAAAAATATATATAATATTATTTTTGATGGCTAACATTTCAACCTGGCTTTGATTGAAATTGTTAATATTATTTGATTGTTAATATTTTGTTAATATTAGTTAATGTATACCTTAGCCGTAAACCCCGAACGACGCCCAAAAGAACAGAACAAATATCTGCCCATATAGTAATATGTGTTCCGTTCATACATCTAAATAGTACGAAATGAACCCGCAGCCGTGGAACATGTCCAAACGTTTGGCTGAATGCGATGTATAAAGCGAGAAAAAAAAGGCCAAGAGCGAGTCAGACTCGCCTTTGGAGGGTTCCGTAGCAGCAAATATAAAAATCGCACATCCCTTAAACTATCAAAACGATTTTGTTGAAACCTACTTTTGTTTAAATTTTTTATTAAATTTTGTAATTATTATAATTTTGTAATTATTATAATTTTGTAATTATTATAATTTTGTAATTATTATATTTCTACATTTTTCGTCTCAGTAGTTCAATAATTAGCGAGTGCAGACTCTTGTCAAACTGTTTAAAAACAAATATCATAAAGTATTAGCACAATCATAAAACATTCTTGGAACCTACATAACTAAATGTCGACATCTCAGACATAGTCCTCTGACCTGTCTGTTCTCTCGAAGGAAATATCATCATCAGTTGCATGTATTGAGCGCTAACTTCAATCATTTTATCTTTCAAAGTGATAGTACATTATTTTGAAACGAGTCCTAAAATAAACGCTCTTCTAAATTTCAAACATTAAGTACCCATAACCTCCAAGTAAAACGCGCCCGCGACCACACCAAGTACTTAAAAATAAGCTTAGGGTTTATATTTATCTTGATTTTTTTAAATATTATATTGTGCCATTTATGTGTTACGGCCGAATATGGACTACACGATTGCAAATCCTTTTGTTCCTATTATATGCGATCGAATTGATGGCCGCGCCACATTACCTCGTCGGTCTGTAGATAACACCCGTCATATCCTGCAATGCATTCATATGTTTCACTATCCGTGTGGTCACACAGGTACTTTAAAAAGATCAATAAAGATATAAAAATAAAGGTATATATTATATCTGTATCCACCTGTATCCTAAACGGGGCCAGCACGACCGGGTATTCGGCCGTGTCGATTGAGCTGAAATCAGCAAGCGCTGCTTCAAACAAGTTTGTACTTCAAGCAAGTACAGTTGCAGTTCCAGTTGCATATGGCCAGATGTATCATCAGCTACCTCTTCAATAAAAAGAG
>JAFELO010000921.1:119450-139620 GCA_017140195.1 Eumaeus atala | reverse complement strand
CATCGGATCTATAGTTGTCCTGGTTTGGTGAGGGATCTCTTGCGAGCTGTGCAGAATGTTGTATGAGAGAATGTTCTTGCACGTCGAGCGAAGCTGAAATGTAGCATAAGACCTGCCTCGTAATAAACACCAAGGCAATTTCACCAAATGCGACTGTGGCATTAATTAATTATCAACTTATTCCTTGACAGCGGAGCGACGGAGTTGGTCGTGTCTCCACCGCCACTCGTGTTCACTCGCGTGCGGCTACAATTCGATACGTGTTGAAGGTTTTTGTGATATCTTGTATCTAACAACTTAACTACAAGTCTGGACTAACAAATTAATGTCGTCTGTCTATTGTAAACGGTTTCACTGCGGTATCGGTTAATGTTCCATTACAGTGGATGGACTAAAAAAAGGCCCGTACGTTATAGTTACACCGCTGTAGAGGCATCAAATGCCCCGGCTGATGATTTGATTATGAAGTGTTCCAGACGGACGCGTACCCGAGGAGCTAAGCTCAAGGGGGCTCTCGGTGAACTCATGTGCTTTTATGGGCGATGTTCTTTTTAAGTTTTTCAAATCATTTGATTAGACTTATATTTATAAAAGTGACCCACCGATTCGACTTCTGTCTGCTATGTAATTTTAAATCACGAGAAAAAAGGACGAAGGCTTATTTAGTTGCTTAGTGATAAATGTGTATGAATATATTCAGTTCAGTTACGCTAAGTTGGCACAATTTGTTATTCTTACCGACCGCCGCGGTATAGTCCTCGCAGAGCTGAGCAGTCAGCAGTCCGCGAACTTTGTCAATTATCCCCTTCAATATTGACCTGCCGCTAATCTATTCATCGCCACGCCTCCTATTTTCTTCACAAGCTGAAGGTTCTGTTCGTTTGATTTACAGTCGGCAGTCGAGTGACCTTTTTGTTGAAGACTTACTGCCGCTTGTTTGTTCAGGGGAATTTGGATTGAGATTATAACTCTGCCTCTGCCTCTGGTTGCAGCCGAGAGCTTGCAAAATATGTCTGTGCATATAAAACAGCTTTATGCCAATAACAAATCATTGAATATAACTCTACAAACTCGCGTTTTAATTCTTTATCAGAGAATGCTTGTAATGAATGAAAGCGCATTAGTAATTAGAGGAAGTTTGTTCGCATACAGTCAGCGTAATGCAATTACTTATAAAGGTGAGGCTTAATAATTAGCTGGACGTCGTCAACTAATTACTCAGATAATTACTTGCGCCTGACGGCGAGAGCGTCTCGCCCAGACGCGTCATGCTCAATTATTTAGCTAAGCCTCCTCAGACTTTACCTACGCTAAGGTTATATGCAGGAAACATTTGACTATTTGTTTGCTTATTTGATTGTTTCCTTTGAACTACTTAAAAGAAGAATTGGTGGTCCAATTTGAAAACTTCTTTTAATATAAGAATCTTAGTTTATCACTGATGAATTTAGGCTATATACAATATGTTCTGAAACGTTATAGATTCTCATGATAACTTCGATAATGTAACTAAATATCTGAAAAAAAGAAACAAAATAAATTTATATGTGATATATGAGCTACAAAAAATGGAATAGAAAACGATTGAGACGTACAAAACACTATTTATCTCATATTTTTAATTCAATATTTTAACTTCATGCAGGTACACTGCTACCTGCATGAAGTTAAATATATACAGGAAGATATTATGTGATATCTATACAAATTTATTTGAGAATAGAGATGAGAGAGAGAGATATTCTCATAAATTGGATTTTTGGCTCCCATAAATATCCGCACAACCAGAGGCTAATCAGGTGTGCTGCCCTTTTCAAACTCTCCGACACCTTCAGAAGAGTCGTCACTATGTGCCGGTATTGTTAAGGGGTAGTGCCATGATGCTGCATCGCAGCCAAATTGGGCTGGCACGACCGAGGACAACCTCTCGATCACGGCGCACATAACATAACATCACATGTGGAAACATTTCTGTCGCATTTCGTGCGGTTCGTGAGTTTCACATCTGCCAAAAATTATGCGGATCATTCTTTACAATAAAACTAATTTTACGGATTATATCGCGGTTTATATAATTCTGAGTCCACCCGTGACCATGGTTGCTGTAAAGCTTATGGAACGTCGGGCTAGTTAAATACTTAAATAAATCTCAATGGAGTCCGTAAATATGTTTTATTGTAATGAGCAACATTCGCGTAAACTTTAGACATCACAATAAGTAAACCGCGATAAAATCCGTAAAATTAGTTTCATTGTAATGACTAACATCCTCGTAAAAGTAGTTTTATTGCAATTAGTAACATTCGCGTAAACTTAAGACATCAATAAGTAGACCGCGACAAAAACCGTAAAAATAGTTTTATTCTAATCAGTAATATTCGCTTAAATACAAGACTACAGCGTCCAGTGTACTGTAAAAACCTTAGCCAGAGTGTTCCAATAGAACAGAAAATGTTTATTCAGTGCTAAGTTGCTAAGTTACATAGTATATGAAACACACATTACAATCTACATTACACACAAAAGACTTTTCTCTTGAATTACTTGTAATATTACATTTGTTAAACAAATAGGTACACATGACTCAAAACAAAAATTTAACAGCAGAACGAGAATAAAAGCAATACCAAAAAAAGGAAAGTGAAATATGTTTCATTTTTTAAAGTTAACTTAACTTAATAATTACACAGAAAATTTGTTTGGTTTCGTGTAATAAATGTTCAAACAATTTAACATGGATACCTCTTACACAACAGTGCAACTTCAATTAGTGACTAATATGTTTAATGTCGCTATTTCACCAATCAAGGGTTACTTGATATATAGAATGCAAAATTCGAAAATAACAATGGGCGTCGCATAGCCGTCTTTTTAAAGTCTAACTCTTCTGTAGCTATGGAGATATCAGTTATAGAGATACACATGCGCAAAAATTATAACAACATAGATTTTATAACCTTTCCGCGCACTACAGCAGGACAACTATCCGTCCTTATTATGCGCTGCAACTCGCAGAGAAAGAATTCAGAGAAGGGGACTACAGAGTCAAAAGGAATGTAAAAATACAATTGCGATCATTGACAGGAGAGGCGCGAGGGTTTAACATAGATGATAAAGTGGATGTGTCATTCGAGCCGGGCGTCCACAATGTGCCATGTCGTAGGCGATGCTATTTGTGGGGCGGCACAGTGGCTCAAACTAGTATTAGACATTTGTCTAATACTAGTTTGAGCCACTGTCTAATACTTCAGTAAAAGTGTGCATCTCAAGAAGTGTGCCTTAAAAATAAACATTATTCTAGAAAATATGACACGAAAAATTATAATTGTCATAAAGATTGAACATAATATTTCATTTCATCAATTTTGCTCGTTGCGGCTATCACTTACGGAAGTGGGGTACAAAATAATGGGCTCTCACGAAATAAAAATACTTATTAGCATTAAAAATGCAGTAGATATTATAGTATATTTAGTGCGGTCCAGCGGCCCTCGCTGTTCCGGGGGCCCTCACCGCACAATGTGGGCGCACATTGTGCAGTGGGAACAACGATCCAGTGATAAAGTTCGCGGACACCGCTCGGCACTGTCATGAAATAGTTGTACGAGTTAAATGCCATATTGGCCATTAGAGAAGCGAAGCTCTCTGCGATGCTCTAGAATCTAGATACTAGAACAATACTAACCTCACGTGAAGGAAAGAAGTTTTTCTTTCTTAAAAAATTAGAATTAAGGTTGCACATAAAAGTTATTAGCTTAGTGCCTACACGATATCCGGACTACACTTTAATGGGTAAATAAAAAGGAATCTAAGAAAAAATGTTGACATGTGGTGTACATGACTATTCCATAAGTTTTATGGATACCTGCATACAACCTTGTATAGACCTGAATAATGTGTATGTCGTACTTAAAGCGACTTTCGAAACAAAATCGATGTATGGGATTTTCTTTCAATTTTTCAATTTCTGAGGATAATAAATTTTATCACTAAGCAATAATTTAGCAAAAGGTTTTTAAGATGGGTGCAGCAGATCCAGAGAAGATCCCCCTTATTATAAAGAAGGTTATAAGCATTACGTCTTTATGGTATTACTAATTACCATTTTAAGCATATTTTATTCAGATAAATTACAATCTCTTCAAAACGCATACTACACACGCAACTATTTTAAAGCCAGTATAGAAGATGTATTAGAAAGAAATATATATCTCTACAATAAAACTACTACTACAACCATGGTTGCTGTAAAGCTTCTGAAACGTCGGGTTAGATAAATAATTAAATAAACCGCGATAAAATCCGTAAAAGTAGTTTTATTGTAATGACTAACATTCGCGTTTACATCTTGACGCATGAGGAACTCAGGAAGACGATGACAGAGGAGATGAGTGGCGTCTGTAGTCTGCTACAACAAGCGGCTACAGCGAGTCTCTGTCAATACCCAGTAGCGCACGAGGACGAAGACTGCGCGTGCGAGCGCACATCCGGATCAGGTCGTCGTCGTCGACCTCCCGCGGAATGTATCGTCTAGACTCGGACTCAGAAAAATAATCAAGAGAATTATTGATAGTAACATTATGTACATATGTACGCACAGCAAGCATTAGCAGGCAAAATAATGTTTAAATATCAACTAACACTTAAAAATAAATAATTTTCAGCACTTTTACAAAATGCGTAAAAATTACTTCAAATTTACGCGAAATAATTAAGGAACATCCCGCAACGCCTCTTAAACAGACAGAGAGAAACTGCGAGAACCCATTATTACTATATAACTCCTGTATCACCACTTTCTGTGATGTGTGCCTGAAAAATAATTGTTTGTTGCGTGGAATATAATTGTTGTGGGCGGATATGAAATGAACGCTCGGCAACGATCACCTTGGCCATGCTCTGAATGGTAAATGTTTCTTTCATTTTATGGATCTAATTGTTGCAGGTGCAATCTTCCCATAAAGCGCTAATCAATAAGTAATATGTGTTATATGCCGTATGAAAATCCATAAGGTTCGGATTGAAAAAAGTGAATCGTTTTAACATAAGTGTAAATAATTGCACTTCTAATTATCTTAAAAGTCAGTTGAGCATCACATATTAGCAAAAATAATACGTATCTAGCCTCTAGTGTGACTGGAGAAGGTCGTTAACTTCATTTCACTTTCGCTACCACAATGTTCTTCAGATTTGTGTGCTTAAACACTGCAGCCTGCTCTCATCTGTGTACTGTATAAGCAACTGAGCAAGTGTCTTTTCTAATAACGAAATACTGCAGCAGGCGTCATAAAAAAAAAGCAAGCATAGGAACATGTCCCACGTTGTTTCAGTTAAAACTGTGTCAGATGGCAACAAACGCTGCGTACGCCTGCTTGTGTTTCGTATATTAATTGCTCATTAAAATCACAGGTTGCTGTAGTCAGTAGCCTTGCGTAGATGTATCACCTCGGTTGTGCTGAAGCAATTCGGCTGCCACGTGACCGTGTACTTATTGTACAGTGTCGGTGTACTGTGCAATATGAGAAAAGCTGTAATATACAAATTGTTGTGTAATTACGGACAGTTCTATAGGGGAAAGAAATCTTTCAGATAAAATAAAAAATATAAAACACTAGCTGTGTTCCGTGTTTCCAATATAAAATACTAGCTGTGCTCTGTGTTTCCAATATAAAATAATGGCTGTGCTCCGTGTTTCCAATAAAAATACTAGCTGTGCTCCGTGTTTCCAATATAAAACACTAGCTGTACTACACGGAAATAACGAGAAACACAAAGAATAGTATTACAAAAGCGAGACATTACATTTCCATAATCTGGTCGAAACGCAAGCCTCTTACCAACTTCAAGTACGGTATTATTCTCCCGGCACCAAAAAGAGTTTTGAGATTTGTCAATAAGTTTTCTTTTGTCGCTCAAACAGATGTCGGGAATAGTTGGGGCTTATAAATTGATTATGGATTTCGGTTCGTTGGACTGTTTGGGATCCTTTACATCATCAATATCTTTTTATCCATGTGCTTTTCTTTAATATGTCCGCAGTAAAAATGACGAACATTTTGCCACTTCCACCGAGAAGCAAATGAGTTGCGTTTTGAAGCCTTTTAAGTCATCGAACAGAAATACGGATAGGCGAACAGCGGAATCTTAGTAATAGGGTCCGTTTTCACCCATTGGTTACCATAGAAACTGATATTTACAATTATTGTTATTATCTGAACTAGCCGCAGCTGTTTATTATATGAATTCCTATAAAACCTTTTACACACAACAACTTTGTTTCAAGTGGAATTTCAGATACTATTGCAAGATTTTTATCAAACATCCAAAACGGTGCCATTGCGCTCGTTCGAGGCTACATGTGTACCGTAAAATAAAAGCGCCGCTAGATGGCACTGTGTTGTAAAGACCGCATTTCACAACCGCAACCAATTCAGGCGATTTTATATGTGCCCATGGGCAATATACAGCCAAGTGATTGACATCGAACTTGTCATACGTGATCGAATATAAATCAATATTTATCATAGAAGGACAATGGAGCAGTCGGAGCTATTTCGTGACCACCTACGTACATTGATTACAGAGTTTGTTTGTTTGGGCGCACTGGTCTCAAAAATTACTGGCCCGAATAATAACATTACTATTGACTATTCAATAGTCCATCTATCGAGGATGCAATGCAATGCACCATGACGGCGACCTCTAAATCACCCGTGCCCTGTTAGTATCTGTGGAATAACGTACTCAGGATCCACTAATTGATATGCCAGACGCGTTGTAACTTCTGGAAAGAAGAAGTACAGGTCCCTCCCGTCGGCTCACGCGGCCCAGCGTGACCGCCAAGTAGTGATGACGTAGTCCGCGATAGCGCTTTTCTTTTCCTTTACGCTCCTTGCCTTTGAGCCCCACGCACTCTTCCCGCACGCGTCCCGCTCGAAGAACCTCCAGATCGGCAGGCAGACCGCCGGCCAATACTGGTGGCGCCGTACTGCTGCATGACCTGTAGAGAATTGAAAATAAAATTAAAGCTGGTCTTTGGGTGCGTAATAATGGTAGTGCATTATTACACAACATACAAGTGACACCAGAGCGCTGCAGCATATGTCAGGATTACAACATCCGTTGCCCGTACCGGGCCTATGTATGAGAGCATACAGCCGCGACTCGCACTTGTCGGTGATAATTGTCGTCATTTTCTGTTTTATCATCTGGGCATAGGGAGTACAGGAACTGATGCATAGAAATTTCGATGTTGTCAGAATAATCTTCTAGGAGTTTCTTCGGAGTTCTCCGAAGGGCGAGATCTACCAGTCGCGGCTCGGTATGCCAAAGCCCCAAGGATTTTCATTTCCCGTCACGGCAATATCTCTAAAATGTTTAATTTCAGCGCCCTTCATGGCCACTTTGTATTCTTGTCCGGCTATATGTAGGGCTTCCTGTAGTGAGATATCGCTTGTAGGATTTCCTCGTCTCGAGATTTGCCAACATCGTCGTGCGGCCTTATTATCCTTTACGGCGCAGACGGTCCAGGGTCGGAATCCACCATGTGTAGCCCCTGAGCTCCCCATCCTTGCGATATCCGAGGTTTATTTTGGAACTGCCAAAGTACGGTACCTCTGTTGCCGGTTTCCTGGAGTCTAGTTTACCCATTCGCAAACATAGCATCGATCAAAAATTGGCCCAATCTACCCCTCTCTCGCGAAAAGCTAGTCTATAGGATGGTTCTTCTGTCGATATCGGTCTTAATACACTGCTACACACCTGATATGTACTTAGCTGATTCGTATACGCGCTACTCTGATATCCGTACGCCTCTTGCCGTGAGTGTTATATCCACATTAGAATAACCATTTGGTCCGTTGAACGTTGGAGGCTGGCCTTGCTTGTTGTGAATAAATAGACCTCTGCTTAATATGAAGCCATCCATTTGGGTCTTCCCGTACTCTGTCTCGCGCTTGCCCCGAGTATTGACGACGTTCACAAAACCAGAGTGGTGAATGCGCATTGCTGTCTATGCCAATCAGTATAGGCTTTCCAGTTACATGATCCAGAACATAACTTTGGTGTTCGAGATGTCACGCTATGTCATGTCTATACTGAAAGTACGCTGAGATTATGTACATGCACGAATCTTGGTAATCGATATACATGACAGTGCAATAATCGGAACTCAGATAGTGGAACAGTGTCTGCACCTTACTGAAACAGTATTGTTATGCCCGAGTTGCATACTATTCTTGAAAGAGAACGAAATCTAAGTTCATTTTGCAGGCAATAAAAAGCATCTCAGTACGCCACTCCACTCGATGTCCTCGTTTAAATATAATAATCATACAACTGACCACTTGTGCGCGATAGTCGACAGCGATCAATTATATATACATATTGTACAGCGAGGTGTATACTAGTCTACCGCGAGACCAAAACAAACAAGAGACAGACGAGCAGTAGTATCTTGTGAGGAGATACGCCATGCTGTAATGCAGGCGTATCTCTCGGTCGAACGATACTGCTGACTGCATAGTATATGTTGCAAAACGTCTACATAGGAGTAATCATGCTGATGTTGGCTTTGGTAGATATCGAAAGGCTCTGGACTGGCCTTTTGGGTTCATGTGTAGTGTAAAGTGAAAACAGAATGCGATGCGACTTGCGGACTCTCGATCTGCGGTCGAATCGTGGGGAATTTCGCATTCATAATATTGAAATGTAGCAAACTATCAGAGGGACTACCAGAGGATGACTACTGTAGACTGAGTCGCGGCGCGAGTTACGTATTTAATATGTTCTAGGTAATATGGAGTGAAGCGGCCTCTCAGTGTTCTCGTAAACCACTTGGTGACGCCAATTGGGATTTTTACAGCACAACTAGACTTTTGATTTAGTATATAGGCAACTATGCAATAAGATATATATTCTAATGCAATTCTCGACTTATTTCTAGAATATCGATGGCTTTTATTATATTCATTGGTATTTTATAATGTTAATTGTTCTAAGAATTAATATGATCTAAGCGGTGATTTTAAAAAGATACTTGATTTCAAATACTACAAATTCGATACGAAACATTGGAGCTTAACTTTAGAAGTTATATGAACTGTAAGCTCTATAATTTTAAACTTGCTAAATGTGAAACATATTTTTTAGTGATGGGTATTGTTGTAACCAGCCGCTGTAAGGAGCCAGCGAGGCGCGCTAGTCGCAGCCGCGCAGAAACCGTCGCTTGTTCACGCTAACTACACGTAACTGGAGCCGCCAACTACAATTTCATGTACTCCAACGAGTGATTTTTAGTGCAGTCAACGAACAAACCTTAAACCGTATAATTTCTTTGCAGGTGTGCTATGTTTCTCTCTTGGGGTACTCTCCTATGGGTCACCAGAACCTATCGCAGCGCACGAATGGGGACAACATATATGTCACTTTAAGGCGGTTTCGTGGGACCGGGTTACCAGTCTTGTTATCCCTAATCAGCTACAAAGCAGCATGCCACTACTAGTGGTATGCAGCACGGCAACACCCTTTACTAGCTTGTATAGTTTTGTTAGAGAAATATAAGTTTTCCTTTATAGGTACATTTCTTTAACAAAACTACAAAGTCATAAACAAAACGGATAATCTTTAAAACACGATAACAAATGCTACTAAGTCTACAGTTCTGTGGTCTCAAACAGGAACATTCGCCGGTAGAAATGAAAATGAGGCCACAATAGAATCACGGCCTCGCGCTTTCGAAAAGTTTTTGCAGCGCAAAACTCTGAGATATCTCGCACATGTCGAGCTTTTAAAGTTCTCGACGGCTCTTAACAGCGCTCTTGTTATTGGTTTCATTTATTTACAATACCACTCTGATGGTAGGTTAAATATATGAGTAATTCCCACTTTGATGTTTTTACTGGAACTTTAAGGTACGATGCTATAAAACATCGTCCTTTTTAGATTCTACACGCCGGGCAAAAATATAGTAAAGTAAAGTGAGTATGAACCATTATATATGTGTAGAAAGCCGTTGCTCATTTCCCGCGAGGTCCAACAGTGTTTTTTGTAACGAATTCGGCTATAAGCAAACGATTTTCATCCCTAGCAGCCTGCCAATATTTCTCGCCGTTTGTGATAAATATTTGTGATAATAGGATGTGTGATTCGTTATTCTTGTATGCACATACATATCATTATCATTAGCTTTTGTCTCATCTGTTGATGCCTTTAGGTGGACGCTTATTAAATAGGTCACTCCTAGCTTAAATTTGCATTACTTCGAACACCTGGTTGTTTAAAATACAATAAAATTTCAACCTTGAGTTAGGCCTCTATGCCTCTACTGACTCGCATAAACTTATTAGGGCAGTACAATATCTTTTCAATTTTGTTTCATCTTTAGTAAAAATGTTAGTCGTGTAGGATCTTGCTGCAGTGTGCACACACGTCTGTGTGTGCACGGAACTGTATCGACATAACATAAACACGCTTCATCGTGAACAAGATACGAACTATTTACTTCAGACAAACACGCCCGATACGCTTTTCTACTCATGTTAGGTGTTCATTCAATATTTTTTGTTAGTAGTTTTATTATATTTTAAGCCCCAGTTGATAATTAGTGTAGTGTAGTTAATATGTGTTAGGTATTTATGTCTCGGTAATGCAAAGCGGCCGATCTTCACCTGGCTGCCGTCTCTTTTTTTTTTTCACAATTTAAGCCTCTGTGATCGCGTACTGACTCTGCTTTGATTGGGGAGGCAAAACTGGAAACGGGATGTGTTTCCAGTTCTCCTCCTCCTATATTCTTCTGATTACATTCCTTGCAGTTTCTAGTCCCAAGGCAGTTTTTGGCATTCCCTCGGGCTCCCTGCGATCATATCAAAGGGTCACAAGTGGTGGCCGCTGTCGATCCTGGAGACACAGGAGTGGCAGCGGTGAGTAAGTGTGGTGGGCCAAGCCAGTAAAAGAAATAATAGTCTTATTATAATACTAGCAACACCCTGCAGTTTCGTAAGGTAACACCGACGGTGTCGCACTTTCTTATAAAATTTTTCACTACATGAATGATCATCATTCATCATGAAATTTTCACGAATCCTGCCTTAGTGTTTGCGTTAGTGTTTGCCCACGTTCTTCGAGGAACAGGCATGGAAAATTTTTGGTTCTTGCGTTCAGCAGTGTAGTCGGCTGTGCGTTGTCTGTCTGTTAGTAAATCAGACACTCGGTAACGGAAGAGGAGCATATCACTACAGATATCGATGCCCCTTTTCCCTGCGCCCCCATAACGTCGCCCGCTACACAGCCCGGGGCCACCAACATCGCTTTCATTTAGCATCGCATTATTTTTTTTAGAATTAAATTTCTAAATTTGTTATATTTTTTCAATGGATTTCCAATTTTAGCCATTTATAAGTTTTTGCGGATAATTTAACTGTAAATCTTCTGGTAATTTTTATTACTTAACTGGACTGAGATGACAAATGTCCTGATGTCTTACATCAGGAGATTTGTCATCTCAGTCCACCCGTGACCATGGTCGCTGTAGAGCTTCTGAAAGGTCGGGTTCGTAAAATACTTATTAAGCTGCAACAACATAGGTTAAAGTAGTTTTATTATAAAGGTATTGAAGCGTTTACGATCAGCGTGGAAACTTTTTATGTATGTAGTTATATGGTTATTCTGGTTTTATTATTGTCGATACCGGCATAACAACTATCAGAAATAGTTTTCACATTTTTTCATTTATATTACGGATCCATATCTTTTTGAAAATGTAATATGGCCTGTGTCACTCAGTGATTTTATTTTTATTTTCAATGATTTTATTTGTTCTTGGACTTTACATTTCTGTTTTCCACTGCTAGTCGTTCGAAGGTTCAAAAGGAAGAGGAAGCGGCGTAATGAACCCTACGGAACTGATGGCGTCCTCGTGGACTATCGCAATTCATCTTCTTAGCATCCACATTAAGTTGGATTGGACCTAAACAATGGACCGCTGGAAACTCACAATTCGCATGAAACGGTAAGGCGCTGTGCTTTGGCACAGCTCTCAGTTTCATACGACATCATATGAAGGAAAGTCGGTTGAAGTAGACATCAAGAGAAACCGTGGTTTGTAGTGTAACCTATATGTAGATATTGAAGCGGCGATGCTCTGCTCAGTCGAGGGGTGGACATGTCACCGGAGTGTCTCGCTGCTCACTGACCTACAGATAGATCATAAAATACACTCAGGACATGTACATGTATTGCGCTGCGTTTTACTACGTTCTATATAACTAAGTGTTTTGAAGGTTGTATTTAAGTAATTGCTTTCTTTTCACCATAATGCACCAGAATCACATTATTTCAGCTAGGCCTGGGCAAGTCGCAGCAACAATGTCTTTTGTTGTTTTGGAAATATATATATATAAACATATGTATTCTATTAGAATAATATTACTATAGTAACTGGCGATTTTTTTCATAATACACAACTCAGTTTCTAAAATAGATACAACCTGTACAACACAATCCGTACCTGAGTCGGAGATTTGGAGGGAGTAAAATGTGGAGCTAATTTCTTTAACAAAATGGCAGCCATGATTATTTTTTTTACACAAAGTTTCGGACTTCGTTATGATCGAGCTATTTATGTTGACGTATTAGCAACAGGAAAAAAAATTATTTAATAGATTACAACATAAAGAATTCACCAATACAAAATTGTAATATTTCGACCACCACCATCACCAGGTCACTCCACAAGACTGGTTGGCGAGGTGGTGGAATTCATGCATTTTTAAAATTTCACCTGTCAGACAGTGTCATATATTCACAGAGATTTACCTCTAACCTTGCGTGACGTGAGCTATAATATTGATTGAATTGACAGAGGTCTTCACAAGCTCAGCTCCAATGAAACATTACATTTATTTGTATTGGATTTGCTTCTATACAAACGATGAAAACAGGCTTGATTTATGGTTTTTGTGTCAATTTTATTGCGGTTTATAATTTGATTTTTTGGTTACATTTAGTTTTTATTGAACGTTCGTTCTATTCAATTTGACACCTTTTGACGCACACAAATTTACAACTGTTATTATTAGGAGATTTTAAACATTTCAGACAATAACCTGCCTAAAATATTATGTATAACATGGGCATGTTGATGGGCATCGACAGATACTTGTCAAAAATTTCGTACTGCTGGACTGCTCTGGAAGAGATACAATGAAAAAAACTTTCTTCGATGGAAGAAAAAAATTACTAATCACCATTGTAAACTTTCCCCACGAGCACCTGGCTAATAGAAGAATCATCAATCATATCCTTACATCATGTAAGACTTGTCAAGTAAATTATACTCTGCTGGAGAGTAAAGACCGTCAAGGTTATCAAATCACTATTTCCCTCTCCCTTCGTCTCTCTCTCACTTCCACTTCATATTAGCCTCAAAAACTAGAACTCCACAAAATATTGCACGTATCAAAAGATAAACCGCTCGATGGATGTACAATTGTTATGTAATATCGCCCGTCATGTGCCTAGACTCCGATGGCCGGTTATGAAACTCTCTCTCTTGGTAAGGATATTTTTATCTGCGACGACGTAACAAATATAAGGCCTCGTTATGTGGCGGGTAAGCGCTCTATTTAATCGGTTTTCGGATCAAGGGGAGGTTCTCATTAAAACTAAGTTCACGGTGTTAAACGGATGAGCCGGTGTTGATATTTCAAACGCTATATTATTATTTTTTAATCAGAGTTTTCTAAGCAGTAGAAGCTGGACCGAAACTAACCGAACTAGGCCAAAAGGGCCGGGGAAGACAATTTGTATCGAAGTAGAGCTATGCTGTCGCGTTTATCGCGACACGTATGCTTTCTAGTGAGTGCCGAACTTGCTAGGCGATACCTCAGTGCGTATTCTTTTAAGATATATACATTAGTTAACAAATAAGCAGTCTGCGTCTTTCGATGACTATTGACACGGACATCCAAATATCTACTATATCAAAGTGTTACGCTACTTCCATTTTCTCCTATATCGGGCCACTAGGTGCACATAACCACAGAAAACGCGACTGCTATCAATTTAAGACGATATCATGTAAACGAGAATTACTTGTTATATTGCGGTTCAATTGGGACAGCCAATTGAACCGCAATATAACAAAGCACAGGTAGTGCCGTACGTAGATTATATATACGCTTACGTAGATTATACACACAACTTTTACCAATAGAATAAAATATCGTGCCGCTCCTGGGGCAGATGCGCAAGTTGCGGGAAATACGCGAGATACGCGAGACACGCGAGATGCGCGAGATGCGAGAGATACGAGAGATGCGCGAGATACGCGAGGTGCGCGAGATGCGCGAGATGCCCGAGATATGCGAGATGCACGATATACGCTAAATGCGCGTGATACGCAAAATGTGCGAGATCCCCGAGATGAGTGAAATGCTAGATATGCGAGATGCGCGAGATTAGCGAGATGGCCGAGATGTTCTTCTTCTCTATGTACTTCGACCCTGTCATGTTCATATGGATTCTATTACATTCGTATATCTTCTCTTACTCTACAATACTGCTACGCACTTACCTTTGTTCAAGGGGTCATTAATATTCTTATGGCAAAAGCTTTATTTCGTACAAAAAATAAGAATAACAAATCAGACATAATAAGAGTGATACGCACAAAAACGGCGGTCTTACCGCTGGTAGCGGTTTCTTCTAGACAACCAAATAGGTGGTGAGAAATAGTAAAGCGTGTGGAGCTGGTGTAGGACTGGGGCACGAGGAAAAAACGAAAAAGATATATAATAATAAACAACGCACGAATTAAAGAAAAACAGGCATATAAATACATACATACTTACATACATTCATACACACATACACATATAATATAAATAATATGAAACGATGAAGAAAGCGACGGGGATAACACAGGTATTAAGATTAAGGTGTATTGCAAATGGATATATCTACTACACGGTGGATAAAGAAAGGTAATGCTTCTTATGACGTTCCTTAAATATCGCTATGGTTTGCGCTTTCTGTACAGCTACAGGTAATACATTCCGAAGTCGAATTGCTGATACGGTGAAAGAATACTCATAGAATGAGAGGTTTCGTGAACTGGAAAGGCAATAGTTAATTTATTAGAGGATCGAAGGATGGATGTATTATTACCAAGACAGGAAAACTTTTCTTTTAAGTATGTAGGAGTAAATAAATTGAAAAGGATGTCAAAGAGGAGATGAAGAATGTGAGAGTTCCGGCGTAATCTTATTGGAAGCCACTTTAGCTTTCTGCGATATTCGATGAAGTGGTCATATTTTCGGATCCCGAATATAAAACGAATGCATTGAATTTGCAGACACTCTAGAGAAGAGAGAAGGCTTTCGTTGAGATCGCTGTAGCAGACGTCAGCATAAAATAGAATAGGCAATAGAAGTAATTTCGCGAGAGATATTTTAGTATGAATTGGAAGAAAACTACTAAGGCGTCTTATACAGCTTGCAGCACTAAAAATTTTCTTACGTAATTCTTGTAAATGCATTTGCCATGAAAGAGTACTTAAAGGTATGATATTGCTCCCAACAGTAATATTTGGTAGCTCATTCCAATTAATTCTGTACCTACTATAATAGTTTGAGTCTTCGTAGGATTTAAATTTAGACCAAAACTTTGACTCCACTTTAATATGCAGTCTAGGTCACTATTGCATTGGCTGATGGAGTTTGATAGAGATAGCAAAGGGGTTCGTCTATAAATCTGCAAATCATCTGCATACATATGGTAGGAAGAGGTTATATGTTGTGAAATGGAATTAATGAAAATAAAAAATAAGAGAGGTATCAGTACGCTACCCTGAGGCACACCAACAGAAATATCATTCCAGTACGAAAATGTATTATCCAGTTTTATACGCTGCCGGCGACCATGAAGAAAACTATGAAACCAATCCGTTGCCTTAGGGGATAAATTAATAGCCTTAAGTACAAGAAGTTAGACGTCATGTAATACAGTATTAAAAGCACTACTAAAATCAAGCAGTACTAATATGGTCAGATGTCTATTATCCATCCCCCAACGAATGTCGTCAACGATTTTCACAAGTGCAGTGGTCGTGCTATGGCCCGGGCAAACCCCGATTGGAAGGATTTAGATAGTTCATATTTATTCATAAATAAGCATAGTTGTTCTTGGATCAGACGTTCTAATATTTTTGATATAAAAGGTAAAATGATATGGGGCGATATTCAGAAAAAGTTCGAGGATTTAGTTTTTGGGTAAGAGTATTACACGCGACACGTACGTCCTTCCAAAAACTCGGAAATGTTCCTGTGCTAAGGGAAAGATGTCAGTAAGCACGGGCGCAATAACCTCAATGATTGAAAATATCATAACACGGCCAATGCTGTCACAGCCTCCGAGGAAATAAACGTAACAGTTCTTTGAATAACACAAGCAGACAGTGGTGTAAAATCGAATGAGGAGAGATATGGAATAGGTAATTGGGAAAGGTTGCTTAAAGTTTGGAATTCCACGGGATAGTCAAAAGAATAAGAAGGACTAGAAAAGTAGTTATTTAATAATTCTATGTCTTAATTTGGAGAAATTAAAGTTTTCGATTTACCAATGCCTAGATTTTAAAAAATTCCAAGTCTTAGCCTAATCGGCATTTTCGATTGAGTTATGGATGTACCTTAACTGGTCATCCCTACACATAGTATTGCATCGATTGCGGACCTTGTTATACATTTCCCGGCTGGAATCTGTGTAACAGTTTATAAGTTTTGCTTTGGCTCCTATCTATCTTTTTGTCTATCATTGCCCGTATTTCATCTTTAGCCAGGGGGCAGATTAACGTTTCGCTTTTACAAGGCGCAATAGGGCGTGCCTGTCATAAAGAGTAATAATGAGCTTATTAGAAATGATAATTTTAGAGTCAATAGCATATATTTTTTCCAGTCTGTTTTCTCAGCCTCCAGGATAAGTTGGTCCAATTTCATTCCTATAAAGTTACGCTGCATGAGAAATTTGCCTTTGACTTTTAGTACTCGAAGCTTATAGGATAGGAAAATTAAACTATGATACGAAAAACTATCGGCCGCGCACTGTCCAAACATATCGACATGCGCTGGTGAAGTAGTAATCCTTAAATCGATAAGAGATGGGGATGACTTTGGACAGTGATGCGGAGCGTCAAGGGACAAGATATGTAAATTATAGGAGTGCATAATGGAAGTAAGTTTTTTAGAACGAACGTCATGAACATGTCTTAAAATCTCCCATTATTATTATATGTTGAAAGGAAGAGGTGTAAAAGCCTAAAAGTTCTTCAAAGGAAGGAAAATAGTTTACGATCAAATGGGGACTATAAAACACGCCAAGTAGTACTCTGGAGTATCCCAGCCCAACTTCTGGGAGATGCTCTGCTTCATTTGAAGGAGGTGATTGAGGCGACAAGTTGAGAATTAAAAAAAAATATATTGTAGATTTGAGATGGATGGCGACGCCTCCACCAGCTCTGCCAGGCCTATTCTTTCTTATAAGTTGAAAACCAGGAAGAGAGCAAGAGACAGAAGAGAGACAGGGTTTGAGCCAAGATTCAGATATGAGAATAGCATGTATAGAAGTCTGCGAGCTAAAGAAGTTTAATAGATCTGGGTAATGCGCAGGTATACACTGCGAATTTATATGCACAATGTTAAAGTTTTTCTCCATATTAGAAAAATTTGTTGTAAGAGTACTATGTAGTTGTAGGGAAGAAACGCTTTGATAGCTATCCACAGTAGTGCCCCTTGAACCTATTAGTATAGTCGTATCCAGGGCAAGCCGCTAGATGTCAGTGGCGACGAAAGCGACATAATTTGACAGCTTAGCTCTGTCAACAAAATATAAACAAACAAGAAATAAACTTAACATAACCAAAAATAGTGAAGCAAGAGTTAATTTATTTAACGATTAGGCTAAAATTTAAAAAAAAAGTTTCAAAATACCTACGCAAAAATGAAATAGTGCAAATATGTTTTTTTTTTTTCAGTTAATACGGTTCAAAAAGCTACTATAATATCTACAATATATTGAAGAAAGTACATTTATCTTCAAGAAATGACGTGATAAAAAGTAGCATGTAACAATCATGAGATGGTGAAAAATAAATATGTATATCAATTATGCAAAAACAAAATTAAAGAAATTATCTACCCTTAAGTAACCGTGTAGGTCATTTGGACTTCTTTGGTGCAGTATCAATGTTGTCTCCAATTAAGTTACCAGCTCCTGCAGGAGCACTAATAGTTGCCAGGACGGGAATAGACTTTAGATCCGTCATTGAAGTTATTCGGTGCCGTGAGCTGTCAGAAGTAGAGATTATTATAGTTCAATTTTTGGTCCAACAGTTTGTTACACCAAACGATTTTCTAGCAGCTATATGAGTTTCATGTCGCCCTTTATTTAAGAATTCCGAGATAGTGACACCGTTGCCTTTCAATAATGATTTTACATAACATATATTGTCTATCAATCTGAAATCTTGAAATTTGATAAGAATTAGCATTGTTATAATACCCTTGATGACTCCAAATCTGTGGCATCTCTTTAAACTGTGTAAACTGACATTGGTCATTTTTAATCGGCTTACTACAATGTCAATGAAAGTGAATGCAGTCTCCTCTTTATCCTCTACCACAACACCATGAACAAGCAGCATTTTTCTCCGACTCTCATCTCCTCTTGATCATGGAGCTTGGCCAAAAGATCAACTTGCTTTTGAAAATTTTGAAGAGACAACAGGATAAATGATCTGAAGTTTGCGAAGTCAGTGGCTATACGCGTTGTGGGACTAGTAGTTGCAGAGTTTGTGGGGGCCTTTTGCAAGTCTCTGTTAAACTCGTCCATGCTGGATTTAAATACAGTTGCACGTTCATCTATCGTTTTTTATACAGCTTCCATTTTGTACGGCTATGTGAGGTTATTTATGTGGTATTTTTAAATGCAGGCAAAGCATGCACAAAGGATTTTATTTGAAGGGATGTCGGTGGTGTCGTATGGTTATTTAAGCATAAGTATACATTTATTCATATATGTTTTAAGTGAAATAATATTAAAAACAGAGTTGTATGAAAACGTGTGATTGTTAATGTCCAATAATTACTTTTGCATTTTAATTGTTCTACTCCTATTTTTTCTGCTCTATTGGTTACAAATAAACCGCTTCAATAGTTATGCGCTCAATCACAGCCGCCACAAATTATTTAAATTTTGAAATTTAATTATTAAAATTAATTTACGAAGTAATGGCACGGTAATTGCAAATATGGCCGGCCATGCCACTCATTATTTGTGCTTGTTTCTAATGTCAATTTTACATTTTCACAAATTAAACTTTAGACCAGCTTGGTGACGTGTCTTCGTTCGTGTTGTTTGGATCTGGACAACAGTCTTCAAGTTTATAATAGTATACTAATTACTGCCAGTGTATTCGTCCTCACGGACTACAGACGGAACCACATGCAAAAGTTATTATTATATGTGTACGGGATATATTGTTGTAAAGTTTCATTAATAGCCATGCAGTAATTTTTGCGTGAAGGATTAACAAACATCCATCCATCAATTAAATAGTAAAGTGACTACGCGCCCACAGAGATCCATAATACCGACCTTTGCTGTTGCATTGCCACATATTAAATAAAAAATATGTACCTACCACAAACTTAAAATTTCGAGAGAAAGAAGGAGGATGAGCACAAAAAGACCATATTTACTAATATTACTGAACTCACAGATAGTGTAACCACATTTACTAATATTACTGAACTCACAGATAGTGTAACCACATTTACTAATATTACTGAACTCACTTTACTAATATTACTGAACTCACAGATAGTGTAACCACATTTACTAATATTACTGAACTCACAGATAGTGTAACCACATTTACTAATATTACTGAACTCACAGGTAGTGTAACCACATTTACTAATATTACCGAACTCACAGATAGTGTAACCACATTTACTAATATTACTGAACTCACAGATAGTGTGACCGCAATATCACATCAGTGTCGACGACTGTTCAGATAAACTTAGAATTAATATCCATAACCAATGTACAATATTAAGCAAACATGAAAAGGAGGCCGATCTGTCTCAGTTTGGTCTGATCAGATTTGTCAACG
>JAFELO010000921.1:42069-113226 GCA_017140195.1 Eumaeus atala | reverse complement strand
TTGAGGAACATTACGCATACGATGGCAAGCTATAACACATCGCCGAGCACGCAGCCAAGGCGTCCTCGTCTCGTAGCCGGGGCCGTGCTGCGTGTTGTATGTGTCTAACACGCGCATCAGCTGTAAAGGGTAAATGGGTGTACAATAACAGGGCAGCAGCGCTCCGTCACGTGTCCGCCTATCAACGAGTTTCATTTTTTAAACGAAACGCCTTCGGACCCATACAATGTTTAACTGCTAGACGCAACTTCAATGGAAGTCTTGTTTAAAAGATCTTCACCATTAAACGAAAAAGCTCATTTAATTATATCTACCGTGTATAATTTTCTTTGTTTCTTGTACCTGTACAAATTGTTCGGAAGGCCGCCTCTATTCTGGTGGTATTGTGTTCACTCTTCACATGTACTCAACTAAGCTGCACATACAAACAATACTAGCTAAAAACATTATTAATAATAATAATAGTTATTTTTTTCTTTCTTGATGCACTTAGTCATTAGTGATTTCGATGTCTTTCGGTTAACAAAAACTAGAGCACCTTTTGATTAAATTAATATTTCTAGGGCTTCCGGATACTGTAGACCTCAGTATTTAACATAAATTTTAGCTTAAAATGCACTGGGAAATAGATGACAGATATAAATATATATAAACTAACAGAATAAAGCATATTATAAATTTACGCAGTGTGCAAGAAAATACAATATTGAAATTTTTTACATATTTGCTTCTGCTTACAATTTTTATATGTTTTATTCATTTGTATAAAATTCCAAGTATTTTAGTAAGTGGCTGCTCATTGCTCATAAAGTTCCACAAACCAAAATTTATTAAAATATGTTTTATTTTATACTTTAATAAAATTAATTAATGTTTAAAGCAAAATATTTACATATTTCGTACAACGTACGTACAACATACAAGCGGTTTACTTAAACGTAATAATAAATGTTAGTTCTAGCTTAGAAGAAACTGTAGCTAAACCTACAACCTTCTTATATTGTAACATAAGTTCGTCTATGTAATTATATGTAATAAAATATATTAACTTAAT
Source organism: Eumaeus atala (assembly GCA_017140195.1). NCBI lineage: Eukaryota > Metazoa > Arthropoda > Insecta > Lepidoptera > Lycaenidae > Eumaeus > Eumaeus atala. Next base: position 112,172 of record JAFELO010000921.1, on the reverse strand, counting down.
GAAAATATTAAGTCGAAAAGTAAATGAATAAGTTAGGTAAGAGTTAAGCATTATATTTTTGTTGATTAAATGCAGCTTATATGTTCAATGAGATGTGTTGCTCCACTTTTACCCTTTTTTCTAATAGGCTAGATGCGTTTCAGAGGCGAAAAAATGAACCTTTTAAAAGTTCAAAGTAATAAAACCCTTTCGTAATCAATTTTAATATCGCCTCGCTGAGGTCGGTTGGAAGTGGCGATTCATTTTGGCTTTCTATATCGTCAAACTCGGTACGATCTTCGAATTCGGTACGGTGCAGAGAACAACTTTACGCAAGAAAATATTGAAATTACTCTTGTCGGCTTATACATAACAATATTATAGTACTATTATACTATCTCTCTCTCTCTCTCTCTCTCTCTCTTTTCAACCTATTCTTGTCCACTGTCATAAATTTATCTCCTCACTCGATTGCCATTCCAAATGATTGCTGGCATCTGTCATCCATATTATATTATCATCCAATTACTGTCAGAATTTCAAATCAAATTACCGCCAGTGGAAGCCTTTAAGAAATGCAAAAAAATAATTAACTGCTTGCGCTTACTGTTGCTTCGGTCCGATTAGTTTAACTGTAATCTATATAATGGTCCTGACCACCATGATCGGAAAACATTCTTTATTCATAACGAGATACATGAAGCGATGCTGTGATGGCATTACATGCGGTTGTCAAATTTCGGATGCCTCCTTAGGGAATCGGGGGTAAGGAAATATAACGCATTTACATCACCGCCATTTGTGTGAATTTTCACAAGCAGCGGTATACATCAAAAGACTCAGACTGCTCGTAAGTCACGCTGTAGTATATATACATTTATATAGTTTATTCGCATTGCATGAAAATAATGCACTGATCGAACACGCGATCTCGGATATGAGAATCAGCAAAAGAGATTTATCGATCTGTTTTCGCATTCGTTCCTATCACATTCCACTGAATTGTTTTCTTTTCCTAATGGTTGAAATAACTCTAACTGTACCCCGTGCAACCGATGTGAAGACTCGTATCATCTTCTTATAGAATGTGATAGAAACGAATTCCTTCAACAAGAATTTATGATGGACACTAAATGTATTAGAGCTGATTTTTTTTTAATTAGAATTTAGTGACAGATTCTTAAGTTTTGTAAACCATTCATTATATATAAGGGATTTAGAGTTAAGTTTATAATTATTTTTTTCAGTTGACGTAAGGCCGACTTAATCTTATTATGTTAATAAAGTGATGCCTTGAAATAAAGATTAAAGAAACACGCTTCAGCTCCCGACTTAGTCCACCACTTATGGTCCACTTGCCACTTAACTTCGCGAACAAATGAGCAAATTATATCCGTTCATAAGGTACATTTAAAAAATGATGCTTGTCCTTTTGGCTTTGAAGAGCGGTAATTAAATTTTTGTCAATTATTTTGTACGTTTGTATACATACGCCCGTATCTATCTTAAGAGATTTTTACTTATAATGAACCTTTTGCTTATGCTATCTTCTGCGAAGTCCTAATGGATAGCCTACTCCATTAAATTAAATTATCCGGAGTCCCGTGGATGAAGGAGGACAGAACGTATGCTTATACTCTGATGCAGATGATAAGCGTCGGCGTTCCGTTACATTATTCAACTCCCAATTATATACTCATACTACAATTATGTCCAAATTTATAATATAATATATTTGAACCTAAGCAGTTTTAAATTGCAGTGTCAGGTGATAATAATTATTACAAACAGAGTGTTATTTTATTCCTAATTCAAGACCCTAAGGCTTTTATCCTTACCTGATTGAAATGTATGAGCACAATTTGAAACCAAAAAATATTCATAACATTGATATATTTCATAAGAATAGCGAAGATTTTTAATTAACAAAATATTTCAATGTTTTACTGAGTCTTGTGAGCAGCCTGTTGGAGGGGAGGCGGACAGAGGGAATGGAGAACAACGCATCTGCATGACAATTGTGCGAATGTCTATGGACGTCGATACACGTTCAAATCCCTCCATTTAAATTTTGCCCCGCCATACAATATATAAATCTTTATTATTATATATACCCTTCTATAGTATACAAATAATTTATTAAATAACAATATTTATATTTTAATAAAAACTATATATATATTTTAAAATATATCAGGCTGATTGATAACTGACCGAAACGACGAACTTAAAAAGAAGTTAGGCAAAATTTATTACATTATATTCTATCATCATTTCGAAAACAGAACGCCAAATTTGAATTTATTCAGCTGAAAAAGTTGTGTGAAAGTGTGAGGGGACCTAGATATTTCAGCAGTAAATTTTCTCAACAATGGAAATAAACGAAATTCGTGCGGTGATAAAATTTAACGTTTTGAAAGGGAAAATAGCAATCCAGATTAAGGTCAAGCTGGATGGTGTTTTAGGATTACTTCTCCTGCATTAAGTACAATTCACACCTGGGTAACTGATTTTAAACGACAGAGCTGCGAAGACGCCAACAGCAATGGACGTCCAAATGAAGTCAAGAATCTGGATATGATCAAAAAGATTCAAAAAACCATTGTAAATGATCGGCTATTAAACTTGTGGAGATAGTGTAGCGACACATGATGATGATGATGAAATCGCTACGCTTATCGCTCCTCTGGGTAATATGTGCGCAACTTTACAAAACCCGTTTGGCGGTGACCGGCTCATTCTGTTCGAGGACTCGGCGGCACGACACTCTGCAATCGAAGCCTAAACGTCTCGTTTGTGTCCCTGCTAACTTGATCTGTGTTTTAGATCGCTTTTCGCAAGTGATTGTAAACTAATTTCATATTTTCTGTTCTCTCATCTATCTCTGTGTTGTGTCTTATTCTGTGTATCAGTGCTATTTATAACATAATATTTACGCAAGTACTTTTTGTTTCTTTTGATCTCATTACACTATTCTCAATTCTTACTTTTGCTTAAACGCTTCAACTGTCCTTTCCTATAATTCTTACTCACGCGTTCGAATCCCGTTTCGTTGCGGAGTTATTTTGTGGTTTTTGTAAACCGTAGGAAATAAATTATAACGTACCTACTGACAGACCTATCGCTTCCCGTTACATACGGACAGACATACGTGAAATGAAACAGACATACAGACCGACATAAGTAGGAGGGATATTTCATCCTCCTGCTTATGTCGGTCTTATTCAGTGATGACCTACAATGGTAAGTAGAGATTGTAAGCATTTCCTCTGCACGAGTTCCTAACATTTTTACACCACAATTGGCGAATGAACAAGCTAGGCGTGCGGCGTGTGGCGCGTTTGCTCTCTGTTAACTAAAAGCAACTTCGAGGGGACGATTCGTCGTAGTGTCTGGCGCTGTTTAAGCGTGACACTAACACGTTGTTTCGGCGGCATGTGACAGCAGATGTAACAAGGATATTATACTCCTGACACAAAAGAACAAGCTAAGCAGTAGACTGAGAGTGTACGAAAACTGAGATCATATCGGCTTGATAGAGCTGCAATTTTTATTAAAGGCACATACATGCCTTGTAATTATAAAATGTATATAATATGTAAAAATATGTCAGTAGTTTTTCGTGAAGGAATAACTGTCATTTAAATTAATTGAATGACAGAAAACGAGGTTATTGATCAGAACACAATGACATAAAACAATTATACAATAGACTTATTGGAAATATCTTGGTATTGTGTGCACTTCTGGTGGTTAGTCAGCATTTAATTGATGTATTAAAATAATATTATGTTTTAGGAACTTTCAAATGGTTAGAGCAAAGATTTACAGACAATATACGTGTTAGATTATAAGAAAAAAGACACAATCATTCGTATACGATTTGCCAATGAAAAAGATTTTGTAAAACACATTAGGGACAGGTGTAAAGCATTATGAAGCTCTCTTCATCCATTCTCTGAGCCGCACGCAACGTCTCAGACACCGCAGTTTTAAATCAAAAGAACAACAAAGGCGCATTTATGTTGGTCTTGATCAATAAATATCATCTCTTTGCTGCTTCTCCCATTTCGTCACAAAGGCATTTGCTCAGGGCACGGAATATCTCTCTATAGTTTTCATTTATCATTCATACAGGTTGGTATACTCGATTTGACGTTTCTTTTTGTGTTTCTAGCCTTTTTATTAGACTTAGGTAAGTCTACGTAATAATTTATAATCAGATGTCATTACATCTGAGTATAAAGTATTACGTAGACTTAATAAATATTTTGTTGCATTTAACTAATATTCGTATTTAATTAGTTATTCGTGAGTGGTTAAATTTATTGTAAAAAGGTATTTTTAGGGTTCCGTAGAAAGAATACTTAAGTTGATACGTATCGCTATATCCTTCTGTCCATCCGTCCGTCTGTCTATTCTTCCGTCAGCGATTTAGCTCTGCAGCTACTGGTACCAGAAAGTTGTTATTTGGGATGCCTATGTTATACACACTAATCATGCCAACAAACTGGTAAAATAAAAAAATGAAAAAATAATTTTGAATCTTTATTATTTTACCATTTTGTTCGGTTAATTAAAGGCCAAGTTTAAATGGCGGGTGGGAATCTCCCAAAGCAGAGAGAGATGGTGTACGGAGCCAGTAACGGAGTGTAGGCCAAGAGAAGGGTGTCGCTTTAGTGCAGTTGAGGGGCAGACGGACATATCACTTCGTACATATTACCAGAAACAAGTGAACACCGGTTTAAGTAGGACCGAATAGAGTGTCGGGGCAGAGGAGAGGAGTGTGCCCAGCAGTGGCCAAGTTGTGGCCGGCGGTACATTACTTATATAATGGCGCCACAGATTCATGGTCTTACTGAGAGATTGTACAGAGTATCACCATAAAATGGCCTTCCTTGTTTTTTATATATTTATTGCATTTCGGTATGGTTTCATTTTTCACCCAAGCTGTGTACCTCAATCTGTCATCCTCCATATGTGATCGTGATGTAACGCTTCAACACATATATTTATATAACACAACTAAATATGTATATTTAAACTTCTTCTTTACGTCAGTATTATTCTCGTCGCTGAGAGACGTCACAATAGAGGACTAAATTTTTTATTACACGTTCTCAGGCCGGAACAAATACAGACAGCTCTACAAACTTTTTTTTTCATTTTCTCAGAAGAAAACAATCAAAGCGCTTCAACCTTTTCGCAAAAACATAAACGACCCTTTGTTCCCTATTTTTTCCGGGATTAGATCTGCGGGTCGCGGACGTGTTGCGTCTCTCAGCTCTTGCGATTGTCTTCGCAACACAAAGCGTCCGATTTGATCAGCACCTCGTATTGTTAGTGGCGCTTCAGACGGATCGCCGTTGACAGCGATTGTTCCTTGATGGGGAGTTCTAATTGCAATCGTGAATTTACATAGTACTTGCCGTCCGGCCCTGTTTCGTACGAATATTTTACAAAATATGGTATAACTAATTGATTTACAAAGATTATTTTCGACCTCGTAAACATTACACTTTATCATGATAACAAATTCAATTTGTGACAGAACAACGTCACACGAACAGTTTTTAATAATTTCTGCAGCTGTGTAAAATGAAAAGAGCTGTCTGTCTGTATGTGATCGATTTATTCAAAATCTAAAGAATGGTTTTGTATGCAGTTTCATCAATAGACAGAGCGATTCCCGAGGATGGTTTAAGTGTATAATTTGTTAACGCATCTCTGTTATTAGCCCTCGTCATTCCCGGGCGCAGCCGCTAATTCACGTACAGCTATGTCACGCATCTCGTGTGAAATGTTATCGGATTTTTCAAGTGAGGAAAATTGTTGTTTCAGTGAACCAGAAGGATTGTAGAGAGGATTTGTAATGGGACTCGGGATATGAGTTTTAGGTTAGAGGAAGCTTACGGCTTGTTTCTATGTAATATAGAGCTGGTACTTGTAAGAGACAGTGCGTATGAAGTCAATTGATTCCTTATGTAATACAAAATTATTAGAAAGGTCAAAATGCTACTTATAAAACTGCTGTAAAATTTGGAGGCTTACAATATTCTCCATCATATCACATCTGCCTGGAGTTCTTGTTTTACCAGTTGACCTTGCAATCCAACACTGTACCGCCGTCAACTCAAGAAACATCCGTCTCAAACTTTTTAAGATAGACCGAAGATTATAAAACTCTTATTTCCAATAGAGGTTACCACTAAAACTTAATGACTAGATGGCGACCACGATGGGCTAACGAAAATAAAGGAGACCACTACGTATTTCTCACGGTACGGCACGGGCTAACGAAAATAAAGGACACCACTACGTATTTCTCACGGTACGGCACGGGCTAACGAAAATAAAGGACACCACTACGTATTTCCCACGGTGCGGCACGGCAGTTTCACAGGCCACGGCAGTTTTAGAAAAAAACCTATTTACTTTAAAACCGCTCCCGACACCCTTCTGTCGAGAGCGAGAAATATACTGCGTATGTTACTGTAGTAATTTTCATTCCAACATTTTTTAAATAAGCCTCAGTTTGTAATGAAATAAGACGTGTAATCAATGTATGTTAGCCTCTTTTTATCTGTTTCAGTAATTGCAATCCTGAACCGTCTCCGCTATGATTGGGAAGGGAAACTGGATACACTTCCAACTCCTCCTATTTTCTTCTGAGCAGTCTCTTCAGAGCAGAGTGCAAAATAATAAATTTGAAACTATTCAAAGAAATTCGATAGTTTATTTTGAGATCCTACATCGAGCCGTCTCCTACTATGAAATGATGATCTAAACTACCACATAACCGGGTTACACGCACACAACTGCAACAGTGGCACAACGTGTGATTTATGTCCACGCGCACATCTTTTCTTATCTATGACGTCATGTATTTCGTTTGTTCCAAAAATATAGTTCGATTAAATAACTAATCGCAAGACCTAAAAGACTCAACGGAGACTTCAGTCAACCTTGCACTAGTATCCGTTTATCGAGGAACGCTAGAGAAGAGCTATAACGTGGGTGACACCACGGGGTGATGTTAGTGATCACACTGATAATAAATCTGCTAGAAGATTCCAAAGAGTACCTGTCGACAGACTGACGGCGATCCCACTATTTACATGTCGAACGGGACATCGTTAATAAATTACTTTTATTATAAACAATCTTTAACAGCGTCCCACTGATGTGAAGGCGTAACATTGTGACTGTCCGTGAACAAGGGGCGCTCGAGAACACTGACGCGCGATGACACAGCGACCACACAACGAGCGAATTGCGGACAGCAGTCTCAGAATCAGCAATCATATCAAGTAACGAAAGAATACAGCTTATCTGTTATTATTATTAACGTCACATTAAGTAAACTGCCATTAAATTACTTCATCGCATAGTAAAAATCAAACTCTTCTAGAACTATGTGTGTAGTTGGTACGGAGTCTCTGGCTGTCAGTTCAACGCGCATTTGGTACTATTATTTTGCTCTGAACGAGGTGAAATTTGGCATTTATGTAGATTTTATGATTTATACATCCATTAAGTAGACTTAAACCCAAAAGGAGTAGAACAGAGTCTGAAAGTTTGTAAAAACAATTAATAATTTTATGGTTCTTAATGCTTCAGTTACTATGTGTGTAAGTGAAAAGAGATTAGAGCTGTATTGCGTGTTCTAATTTTAATATTTACATCACTGTTACATTTATAAAATCAAAAACGAAATAAATATAAATACAGTGGTCAGTCTAAGCGTACCGGCTCCGACCGGCTCTAACCGGATTATCCCGGTTCTCACCGCTGCGCACTGACTTTACCCGGTCTGCACCGTGCCTCTTTTACATATGAATTTGTTCATCCTCGGAGGTCCTCAGCCCAAAATAAAAAGAGCAATCGTGAATGGCGTGGTGTTCTGCTTTATTTTATATTTAATAACGATATCTCATCTCAGATCTCTCTAATAGCTGCTTATCGTAACTTACGCATCGACTTTGCCCACATTATTTTTCTTCTCTGTTATGTTATAAGACATTCTATTAATTTTCCCCGTTGAAACAGTCGTAAGTCTTATATTTATGTATATGAGAAACATACGCAGTCAAGAAAATAATACTTATATCAATTGAAAACTACCTACTTACCTGCAAAGGAATGTACGGATGATCTGTCGAATGGGTACAAATTTTAAGTTTGACATTCGCTTAATAAAGTAGACCGGCACCACAAAATTTTGCCTATTATTATAATTAATTACCTGATATAAAATATGTTCAAAGTTTTCTCTGATCCCACGACAGTTCTATATTTAACTGTCAAAAGAATCTGGTACAAATAAATCAAAATATCCATTACAATAAAACTAATTTCACGAATTTTATCGCGGTTTATTAACGGTGGTCCACGCGGGTGGTCCACCCGTGACCATGGTTGCTGTAAAGCTTCTGAAACGTCGGGCTACATAAATAATTTAATAAGCCGCGATAAAATCCGTAAAATTAGTTTTATTGTAATGTCTAACATTCGCGTAAACTTAAGACATCAACAAAATATCCATTGTTTCAAAATTTCAATTCTCAAGTCGCTTACTAATTTAAATTATGCGTTTATTTAGTAATACATCCAAACGGCTTATTTTCATTTGGAAAATATGAAAGGAAACAAGATTTAGGCGGCGGGAGAAACTCTGCGTAAGTAATTTGTTCGGTTTGTTTAAAAGATATTCGACAGGACCTTTAGAGGAGGCAGACAGGGCACGGAAAATTGCGGCGATCCTCAGTAAACACTGTTTTTGAACGATATTAATGGTGCACCGCGATAAAGGATACCCGATGCCACCGCGGTCTGTGTTATTCTCTTGACAAGAAATAATTGCTTTGTAGATTGTATAGCGAAATTGAAGAATGTGAGTCAATGTAAACCCACATGTTACAAACACGAGCGGAAGAAACAACTTTCGCGTATTTGAGATATTTTGTCCTTGAAGAAACGCTTCACTTATAAGAAATTCATGTCAATATTTTTACCATGGAGGTAAAAATATTTCAAGTAGTCAATCTATGACGATATATAATTTTCTTATTTCAGAAATATTTTTCAATATTTTAACAATTGAGAGGGCTAAAATAGCAGTCGTAATTGATGTGCTGGTGTGTTTACCCCCCTCCCCCTTCTCACCTTCTCCTCTAAAACACAAACTTACAAACTTCATGAAAAGGAACCTCATAGCTGTCACCTGGGGGTGGTATCATGTGCGCGACAGTATCACGTGAGCGACAGGTACCTCCCCGTTCTTTTATAGCATAAGGGAACAAACGAGCAATCGGAGCCTTCTCATGACTTCCGACGCCCACGGACATTCGCATGATTGTTACGCAGACGCCTTGCCCTCCTGTAATCCCCCCAATGGGCCACCGGCCACTCACAGACAGAACGACACGCGTCAGCACTCTATTACTTTACGCCGGTATCAAGTGAACGATAGGTACTTCCTCGGTCGTCCTGGCCCCATTCCGTTGCATAGGTGGATTTATTGACAAACACCGTGCATGGCACCTTATCCGCCTATGCAGCATGGCATTACCTCTGCCCAAATTTAGTTTAGGTTCTCATATCCCAATAATTTTGCAAGATTGCTCCAACTCAGTAAACGCATTCAAAATGGTATACAATTAGCAATACTAATAAAGATGTAAATGGCAGTGTTAATGATGATGCACAAATAATAAGAAGCGCAAGGAAGCAGCTGATGAAGAGTCAACAGCAAGTGACGACGTCCTCTCTGACAAGCTGTTGCATGTTCGCACAACATCGTCGGAGCCTTAAGCTATCCCGTCGCGGCGTTTTGTTTGACCCATATTTAAATTTAACAAGCTACAGTTGGGGATTTTACTAGGTGGATTGAAAAGTTCTCGGCCTAACACAGATTTATTCAATTCTGAAAATCAAATCTGCACACATAATTTGGTTCAGTTCAGACTAGTTAATTGTGTGAAGTTCGAAACGTGTGCAATAATTAATTGTGATTTTATATTTTTTTTTAACAAAGCAATCGGACATAGTTTCTGCAAATGGAGCAAATCGAGCAGCGTGCAGCCATCGGAAGGGACTATCACCGAAAGTTATCCACGATGATACGGTCAGTAACTTCGACTTCCACTACAGGCGAAAATATTAAAAAAGTACTTAATTTAACTATGGGAAACCCCAGATGAAAAATTAGAGAGCTAGCTGAGATTATACGCATCTCCTATGAACGAGCTGGAAACATCATAGTCAATGAATTTGGTTTCCACATGGTGTCTGCGAGGTGGATTCCGCGACGGCTTTTAGTTGAACAAGAATGAATGCGATTAGCTATTTCACGTGACTGTTCGGAGTTATTTGAAGCCGACACAAATGATCTTTTGAATTGGTTTATTACAATAGACGACACATGGGTTCATAATTGTACGCCAGAAACAAGACAATAATCGAAACCTGGTTCACCACCTCCTGAGAAGGCTAAGGCGATTTTGTCGGCAAATAAAGTAATGGCTTCAGTATTCTGGGACTCGAAGGGTGTGACTATGATTCATTATCTTGAGAGGGGCTAGACTATAAACTCTGATCGCTATTGTATCTTACTACGTCATTTATGAGAGGAAATAAAAGAAAAGCGCCCAGGAAAGCACAGAAGAAAATTCCTGTTTCATGAAGATAACGCCCGTGCTCACACTTGTGTGAAATCAGTGGCTTAAATCGACAGATGTGGCTATGATCTATTACCGCATCCGCCTTATTCGCCTGATCTGGCACCGGCAGACTTATTTCTGTTCTCTAACTTAAAAAACCAACGACGAAATCAAAACAGCATAAATGGACACCCAGGAAAAACCACTTTTTTCAACGGTCTAAATTATTTAAATGGGAGATGGCAAAAGTGCATCGGACGTGATAGTGATTATGTAGAAAAATAAAAATATGAATGATTTAGGCTAAACAAGAAAGTAATTCCTGTTTAGACTGAATACTTTTCAATCCACCATCGTATCATTAGTTTAACCAAGTTGAGTGACGCGGTACCGACTGCCGCGTACGAGAAGTGTACGTCGCGTACATACGTCGCGTACGTACACTTCTCGTGCGCGGCAGTCGGCACCGCGTCACTCAACTTGCTAGTGTAATCTTTTTTCTTCTAAACTTTTAAACCTACTGAACCGCACTAATAGTCGAATATTGTAGCGAGCTGCGGCACACGCTTCACAAACACACTGTATATTCGTGTGTAGATTCTGTTGTAGCGCAAACGTTGTCCCACACGTAGACAAACAAATGAACCCACGCAGCCATCGCGTGGCCGTGCACACCGGGCAAAGGGGCGGGTTTCTGCTTCTATGAATTTAAAGTTTTACTATAAAAACACTGAGTTAAGTCAAGACTGGAACCTAAATTACACTACGCGACTGTGACTGTTGGTCTGGTCACAACACATCACGTACAAAGTAGCTTCGCTAGTTGAGTTCTTGTTGATAATGTACTAAAGTAATTTATTCTGGTCACAACACATTACGTACAAAGTAGCTTCGCTAGTTGAGTTCTTGTTGATAATGTACTAAAGTAATTTATTCTGGTCACAAGACATTACGTACAAAGTAGCTTCGCTAGTTGAGTTCTTGTTGATAATGTACTAAAGTAATTTATTCCGAAGTGGAAACATTAAAAATTTCTTTGTGTATTTGTGTAAAGCTGGTGTTGCCGTTCTGAATAAAAAATGAGGTCGTGTAAGTGTCCAAACCTATTTGTACGTACAGTCGCGAGCACAATACGTTTTGGTGAGTAAATCTAAAACAAATGTTATGCAACACGTGTTAGTATGACGGTATAGTTAACTTTTAAATTACGGATATGATATTCACAAGTATACATGAGAATATTATGATATTTTTATTAATCTCAGAACGTCCATTTGTGTAAAAACCGTGTCACCATTTGTTTGTAAGCTGTACGTTCACATCTATTTACACTGGCTATGCTATACAGGTTGGTACATATACAAAAGCAACTATGAGCAATTGTTTATATCTAAAGACAGAAAAATATGTTTTATCGCAAACACCACGACGACATCGGTCACGCGACCCAGTGTACGTATATCTATATGCATGTCTCTACATGTAAGGCTGAGGCACGTGTACGACTGCATAGCTATTTTAAGAACGTTGAATCATAAACATATGTTACATTGGAATATTAACATTTTACTATGTTATGCGCAATTGCGTAGTACATTTGTACAGTATAATGAAGGTGATAAAATCAGGCAAGTGTGGCGAATATGGAAGCAAACCGGTGCACCGTATACGCGGCATAATGCCTCCTCGACCTGTTCTTGCCTGTCTGACCTGCTCCTACCTCCAACCTGCTATATTCGATCTGTCGAGCCCCAGGGTCGTCTACCTTCAAAGGCATAAAATTACATTCACATAAAAAACGTTACGCATTAATTATTATTCATTCCCATAAGTAATATGTCATGTTTCCTCTTGCTTACATTAACAACTAGTTTATTTCATACAGTTAATAAAAAAATCTTCTAATTTCGTGATCAATATAAGATATATCCAATAGCAGTTGCAGACTATGGTGGTGACCGTATTGGTAACTTCGTAAATAACATAATATACCGGTAGCCGATTGTCATCCTATGCGAACTGTCCACTTAAAGGGTCCCCAGGTCGTGCAATAAATATAGTAAACCGGTTCGCCGTCCGACCGTCTGAACATCTGACAATCCTACCGTCCGAGCGGCCGTGCGACCGTCCGAACATCCGACAATCCTACCGCCCGAGCGACCGGACGTCCGACCGTCCAACCGACCGTCATTCCGACCGTCCGTTAATCTGTCCGACCGCCCATCCGCCCGCGCGACCGTCTATCCATCCGTCTGTCCGTCTATCCATCTATCCGTCCATCTGTCCATCCGCCCCTCCTTCTGCCCATACAACACGAAATATGTAAATAGTGTGATGTGTAACAAATAGATATTCATTTTGAGACAGAAGACGAATGCAAATTACGTAGTCAGAGTCTGTGGCTATCAATTCACAAGTCCCGGAAACTCGCCGCCGAATAAACGCAAGAATCCTTATGGATCATACCAATGACAATACGAATACTGACCGCTCTATGGTAAAAGCAATACGGTCCTTTTCCACACGCGGGCAGACTGTGTGAGATTATACCGTTGACAAAACGGAAAGGTAATTAAATATAAATAGATAAGCTTCGTTAAAGCAATTTTACATTTTTTTTTGTGAATTTTGTGACACAACACGAATTATTGTCTGCCTTCTGAGACGAATCCTTTTATTTCTGGTCGTAATTTCATCATATTGATTATGTATTTGCTAGCTTTTTCAATAATCTTAGAGAGAATACGTAATTGCTAATATGAAAATCTATATAAAAATATATGACATCAATATGAAAATCTAAGTACTCTACACTTATTCAAACCTCCTGCGTTGGAAAACTGAGTGAAGACGCCAGGAGAACAGTGCATTTGCATAACCTCTGTTTGTGCAGATATTTATGGGCTAATTCAACAACCAAAATTTTTGACACCCCTACCGACTTATGCACTAATTAGGTAATCATTATTATTATTATACGTCTATCTGTGTATTTTAGTCGTCGCTGGCGTGATATTGGCGTGGAAGTTAATTCCCCGATAATACGCCGCGGTCCGTTTGATGAGACTATTGTATATCTACCATCTCCGGTTGATCTTCAGCAAATAGTATCGGCGCATTATTCTGATCCGATTATGTGAGGCGGCTCATATCACTTATGCAATCTGATTAGAGAGCGTGAAACTTGGATGCGGCAAATCAATAATACGAATCTTCTTTATAATATTTTTATATGATCTAAACATGCGATGTATTTTGTTAATGTAACAATTATTGACCATTGTTTTGTTTATGACAAACGACGTCCTAAAGTGAAAAATAGATTTTTAGTTATTTTTGTTGAATTGAGTTTCTATCACCACAATTTTAATTTTTAGAGTTGGCTACTAAAAATGCTTGACGTGATAAATTTTCTCTGGGTAATTTATGTCTCCAGCATCATCGATATTATTTATATTTGAACCGATACGTTTTGTTTTGTCGGAATATCAAAAGTGGGTATTGTGTGGTTGTGTAGTCTCTTGTTTTAGCCTCCAATGTACAGTAATTAATACATTATGGTTTATCTTGGATAACAAATTACATTACAAAGTTGAATTTGTATAGATTCGATTTATATGAGATGAAGTGTTAACCTTGAGAGGTGACATGTCTATACTAATATCATAAAATCAAATGTTTACTACATTTGATTGTTCGTTTGTTAATTTGCACTGAAAATGCTCCGAAACAACTGAACAGATTTGAAAAAAAAAAATTACCATTAGAATGTTAAATTATCCAGTGATTTTCCATGTTTCGCAAAATATCTGTGGAAAGCCGAGGTAGACTGCTAGTAATGAGATAAAGTTAAAAATACTTAACAGTTTCAAGGAGGATCGATGACTTGATCCACCAACTGTCAAGGAACCAGATTCTCTGTATAGAGGCTACAGGTATAATTTTAATAGTAAAAAAATATTTATTTTTTTTTAAATATAAACCACATCCATTCAATTCACGCGATGAGAGTAATGATCCTCCCTGAAGCTGGTGTCGGCTCGGATCATTTATTTCAGTTTGGCGAGCGCTGAGCTCCGGTCTGCCGCATCACTTGCCTTATACTTTCATCTCAATGCTCTCTGCTCTAAGTTCTTTTTGTATTTCATATGATATCGAATCAATCCGTCGGGAGTTGAAGCTACTCAAATGTTTATTTATACCTTGATAGGGTATTCACTATCCACTTTGAATATACTATTATCAGCTGGTCTGTTCTGAATATGATACTCATTTCAGTAGGTACACAAAAGATTAAATTTTCTAACCTACATCTATACATTTGAAATGAGTGTATACAGGTGCAATAACGTGTATTGAGATCCGAAATAGAGGCAAAGAGATCATTAGAGCGGATTAATACACTAGTTGAAACGCAAACTGGCGAACGATCATCTCCCTTGTGTGGACCATTCATTATCCGATTTTTAAACGGTAATCATATTGCCGGTTTTTAATCATGCATTACATATGGTCCAACCATTACCTCCACTGAAGAAACGGATTAAAAAAAATTGTCTAAAATTTATACGAGATGCAATCGTGGTTGGATTTTTTAACCATCTGCACCAACTACTTTTATCAATTAACATACATGTAAAATTGTCGATAATGCATTACGCGGGGTTTTGTTGCGCAACTCGTAATAACCTTACAAACGCAGGACCTTGCAAATACTCATTACAAAATAACTCAATTTACGAAGTCGTTGCTGCAGAGATTTTCGACAACATAGTACCTGTACCACCTACGAGAGCGTCTATTGTGTAAACAGTTCGGAATGCAGTAATTTATTTAGCAATTGTCAGCTGTTTGCTAATTGCTTAGAACAACGTTTGATTTTGCAACCGACATGAAGGATTATATCATCTTCTTATAGATGTGACTGAAACAAATTTCTGCGAAAATAATTTATGATGGACACTAATGGTAATAAAGCTGAACTTTTCTTTTTTATACTAATATTCTTAATTCAAATTTTAAATTAGAATAGACTCCGAACACATTATTTAAGTGTTCGTTACTTCACTCTACCCTTCCTGTGGCCTTACATTACAAAAACAAAAGTTGTCCATTAGCCACTTCTGTTTTTGTGATGTCAGGCCCCAGCGTCAGGAAGGATAGGCAGCTGCGTGCCATGCCAATGCCGTCCAATATGATATTTCGCTCGTTTTTATACTAGTCACATTCCAACAATACCTGGCCTCTGGTTCCAGCTTCATGACCGCAAGGATATGATGACGGGTCACATAACGCCATCCTGTACAGGCGACCCCTAAAGCACCCGTGTCCTGTTATTATTTGCGAAATAACGTACTCAGGTTCCACCCATTGATATGCCAGACACGTTGTGACTTCATGAAAGAAGCAGTACAGCTCCCTCCCGTCGGCACACACGGCCCAGCGTGACTGCCTAGTGGAGATGGCATCGTCAGAGATAGCGCTTTTCTTTTACTTACGCTCCTTGTCCTTGAGCCCCGCGCACTCCTCCTGCACGCGCCCCGCTCGAAGAACTTCTAGGCCTTCGTCAATAAAATTAAAGCTGGTCTTTGGGTGCATAATGATGTATTATTACGTATAACATACAAGTGAGAGCGTCGACACCAAAGCGCTGCAGCATAAGTCAGGATTGCAACATAGGTTCCGTGGTACATGAACATAAGTTCCCGGTACTTCACACCCCACGAGGAGGTAGAGACACGTGGGACCTTATCGAAAGAGCTGGCGGCCTTCTCGCCCATCAAAACCGTATGCAGCGCAAAGGATCTAACATCGTCTGTGCGTACCCAAGCACCTTGTTCACAGATACACTCGCGATCCAGGTTTTCGATTCATCCTAATGGTCGGTCCGCCTTTAAAACGACCCTTAATTTTCATTATCTGCGAATGCGGAAAATTTTAACCTTTTACGGGCCCCCCAATCCGATAAACTGTTCAAGACCGTGGAACATATCTTTTCGATAACGGCGCGTGACGGAGCCTCGATCGCAAGGGCCCAGTCGTCTGCATATGCCACAAAACTCACATCCTCTGGTCTCGGCAATTTAAGGATATCGTCCAGGAGGAGTTTCCATAGTGTGGGACCCAATATCAAACCCTGGGGACATCCCATTGTGGAAACCTTCCTAAGCGTGCGGTGGCCAACTGTGATGCCATCATAACGATTACAGAAATAATTTGCTTGGGTCTGATAGATGTTCGGAGAGATGCCGGTAGCTTTCGCTTTTAACAGTATCATTGGCCACCATGCATTAACGTAGTCTCCGGAGATGTCCGAAAGGACGAGCTGGACGTACTTATATGTGGAATTATCTACTATATCGAACACTGATTTTGATGCGCTTACAGTTGAGCGCCCTCTAACGGATCCATGCTGATTTTCAGAGATACCACGATGCAAACAGGGAGCGCAAGTAATTATGAGGCGTTCTATACTTTTTCCTAGAATAGGCAGTAAAGTAATCGGTCGGTAGGCCTTCGGATCTGTTAATGACTTATCATTTCCCTTTGGCAACACTATCAATGAACCTACCATTCAGATATCTGGAAGGACCCCTTTTTTGATACACGCTGTGTACATAGGCATCATTTCTCCGGAATAAATCCTCCAGGCGTTCCTGATAATTTTTCGAGCTATTCCGTCTAATCCGGGACTTGTATTCGGTAAGCTTCTAATAATGTGATTGACTGCACTGCGGGAAGGAGCATCTGAATCCCTACCGGAAGGAGTGCATGCAGCCGCCACTCGCACTTGTCGATGATAGTTGTTATCGGTATCTGATGTATCATCTGGGCATAGAGAATGCAGGAGCTGATGCATAGCAGTTTTGACATTGCTAGAATAACCTTCTAGGAGTTTTCCGCCGTGAATGACATTCTTCGGGGGATGAGATCTACCAGTCCTAGCTCGGTATGCCAAACTACAAGGATTTTCATTTCTGCGAAATCTGCAAAACCTCTGTAGTAGTGGTTGTTTGTAGGTATTAAAAATATTGTCAGGTGACCTAACTACACGTTTTCCCCCTAAGCAATAGAAAAATTGTAACCTGATGTAAAGAACATTTACACCGTTTTCTTATCTCAATATGAATAACTGACGATCGTTAATCTCAATTCACTCTCACTTATCCTGGAATATCTTTATCGATTAAAAAAATTATAATTCACTGGTTTAAGTAGATTGACATCTATTATCGTAAGTTGGTTTTTATAGCTTCTTTGAGTAATCGATTCAGGTATCACATGAAGTGAGACTGTTAATAGTTAAATAGTTAGCAAATTGTACGTTTGATCTGTTAAATTAGTCTAGAATTATTACTGAGGTATATCGTGGTAGTAGCAGGGGAGTATAGGACATCATTAATTAATCTAGAACCTATTTTGTACTAGTAAGAGTCAGTCACTTAAAGTATACAAAAGTACCTGAAACTATTGGGAAACTGTCACAATCAAAGTGAACTAAAATATACAATAAAATACAAAATGTTGAAAATTGACTGCAAACGGACGTTGTGAAGTTACGAAGTGCAGGTACAGGTATGTGAATGACATTCTTCGGGGGATGAGATCTACCAGTCCTAGCTCGGTATGCCAAACTACAAGGATTTTCACTTCTGCGAAATCTGCAAAACCTCTGTAGTAGCGGTTGTTTGTAGGTATTAAAAATATTGTCAGGTGACCTAACTACACGTTTTCCCCCTAAGCAATAGAAAAATTGTAACCTGATGTAAAGAACATTTTCACCGTTTTCTTATCTCAATATGAATAACTGACGATCGTTAATCTCAATTCACTCTCACTTATCCTGGAATATCTTTATCGATTAAAAAATTATAATTCACTGGTTTAAGTAGATTGACATCTATTATCGTAAGTTGGTTTTTATAGTTTCTTTGAGTAATCGATTCAGGTATCACATGAAGTGAGACTGTTAATAGTTAAATAGTTAGCAAATTGTACGTTTGATCTGTTAAATTAGTCTAGAATTATTACTGAGGTATATCGTGGTAGTAGCAGGGGAGTATAGGACATCATTAATTAATCTGGAACCTATTTTGTACTAGTAAGAGTCAGTCACTTAAAGTATACAAAAGTACCTGAAACTATTGGGAAACTGTCACAATCAAAGTGAACTAAAATATACAATAAAATACAAAATGTTGAAAATTGACTGCAAACGGACGTTGTGAAGTTACGAAGTACAGGTAACTTTACAAAGTTGGACGCGGATTAATATTTACTTGCGGCCAAAACGAACGCAAACAGCAGAAAGAGAACATTTCAGCCAAAATAATAAAATTGGTAGTGTATGTGTTTAGTAATTAAATTGAAACGCTCAGTTCGTAAACACGTTCGGAACACGCGCTCTGCTCGTTTTAGAGCACATAATATACGAATGTTGGCGGCTCAATTGGACTCGCTTAACAATTACAGGCGTCCCTTTTAGCGTTGATGTCAAAGCTTTACATTCTGTTACTTCACTTAAAAAATATCATACAACACCTGAAACTAGACTGAACTAAAATGTTCCTCCATTATCTAATTTTTGATTGTAAAAAAAATGTTCATACATTCCGAACAAAGAGGTAATAGTGGGACTTGAAAGTCATGCACATAAAATGTATCGAAATGTCGCTTCAAATTTGTCAATTTTGTTGCTTTGCAGTTGACGGATTCATAAAAGTAGTAAAGCCGACTCAAAGAAGATGGAAGTTTGATAGAATGTTTAGTGAATTCGAAATCCGAGATTGTTTCCACGATTTGGTAATTAGATTAACAAACCTATTTAGAATACTGTTAATACATAATATATTTCTTAAATTGTTACGAGTGTTTCACATTGAAATAAAACTACTATCATTAGTTTTATCTTGCTTAATTTTAGTACTTTACAATCTTGACCTGTAAAGGATTACAACTTTACTCCAAGTTATAAACATAATCAGATCGAAAACGAAAAGTAACACTTCACAACTACAGAAAGTAAAGGTATATTTCACCACACAATGTAAAGTCATTTTTTTTCTTTAAATCAGGAAAACACAAATTTTCCCTAACTAAAGAGAAATCGCCGAACGCATTTTAGTGATGAAGATCATTCAGACCCGAACAGACTTTTAACTATTTTTCGCAAAAAAATTATGCGCACAAAAGCGAAAGACCTCCAGAAAAATTAATACAAAATGAATCAACATTTTTGAAAGTAATTTCTGTGTCAACTGCGGCCCCGGCGAGTACGAGCCAGCAGACACGGCGCGCTGCGCTAACTAATAAGACTGCCGTCCGCCCGGCGCGGCGCTGGAAAGTGTCCAAGTGCTTATGTTCTTAAATAAAATATTCTACACATTAGGGCGTGTATGAACTTATGCAATACACGAATTGTTTATTATTTTTAATAAGAAATTAAAAATATTACCCGACTTTGTCTGAAAAAGTAAAATGTTTTTCGAGCGTTGTGTGTGCGTGTGTGAGTGTGTGTGTGTGTGTGTGTGTGTGTGTGTGTGTGTGTGGGTGTGCGTGTGCGTGTGTGTGTGAGTGTGTGTGTATGTGTGTGTGTACGTGTGTGTCTGTGTGTATTGATGTAATAATCGATAAATACGTAGAGAGCGTAGATTTTTGTGGATATATAACATATACCTCCTACGGCCCTAGCCTACAAAAAAATTACACAATTATATGAAACATTATAATCAATCCTCATATAAATATTATAAATATTAAGATAATTTGTAATTTAAATGGAAAAATAATTAAATACAGTTAGGAAGTCAGACGGGGCAGATACTAACATGTAGGTATTAATACACTTTTACGCGTCGTCTCAAAGAAACCTCAACCTTCAGTAATTGTACTGTTCTGACCGACAGTAATTGGGGACGCGTATTAAGTTTCTCTCTCTATTCGAACCCTTATAAGTATTATTGGCTCGTGTGATTTCTTGTCGCAAGTAAAAACGAGGAAATAGAAATGGGTATATACGTTGACTAACATTTGCGTTGTTAAAAGTCACCATTTGTGCCACTGTGGCACTAAAAATTAATAAGTGAAGCAATAATTTTTGAACAACATAGAAAGTATTTGATAAAAAACGAAGCAACTGTGTATTTACTGAAGAAGAAACAGAACTTGTTATTGTTTGTTTTACGCACGCACGCATACACGCATACACGCACACACACACGCACATATATATACGTAACATATACACTATACTAAATGAGTGATGTTTGGTGTCGGTGGGTTCTGTAAACTATCAGCCGGCCTGGCGAAACTGGGCAGGAAAAAGGATGTGTGATTATGTGCCTCCACATCGTACGGACGCTTGCACATTTAACATTAATATTTATCGTTCTTTATTTGTTCGTTAAACGAAACGCGATAGAGTAAACCTTTACGTCACGCAGTTGTTGTATAATCAAAAGCGGGACCCGGCGCTACTGGGATGATCACATAGAGGTGCCGGCTCGATTAGGCTGCTTTTCAGCAGTGGCACCATCGCTTATAAAATAGTATGAATTGTGAGTACATAAAGCATTCAATTTACACTTCATTGGTAATACATTTTTCGACGTACTTAAGTGAATACTTAAAAGTGAATAGAAATAAAAAGCAACACTAAAGCTGCCGCTGGCTGCAGTAGCGTAACACTCCTATATCTCTGTGGCTTTCATAAACTCAGCGGCTGGTTCATGCAGTTCGTGTGGACGCTAAGTTAATGGCGGTGACTTCCGCTACGGCCGCAGCGTCGCAATCTTGACAAATTTTTTGATAGTTGCATTCAATTTATTCGTATACATTTATCCCGCAGTGTGCCAGCCCATTAGCTCTTTTGGTAACATATTATGTACAACATTTTGTTAGCAGCATATTGTTTTCACAAGACGGTACTTCTTCAATAGCCAGTCATAGAACGAAAGTCCAACTCACTTCCAGTTGTAAATAGTTGTTATTAGACAGTATCCAAAAATCACACAGATGTTTGTTTAATAAAGTAAAGTGTAGATTTTATGATTACTAATTAAATCTATTTATTATCACCAAAAGACATCAAAGATTGTATGCTACTAAGAGACATCTTTCACCTCAGATTAAATTAAGATCGTCTTTCTCGGAATCGGTGATAGTGCAATGTATCGTATTCATAATGGCTTACAATTTCGAACAAATTCGATCTAAATTTACATTATGAAATTGAAATGAAAAATTTGAAATTTACTTTAAAGACTCTATTTATATTGAAGGGCTCGATATCTATAAAAATGAACATTTTATAATTGCAATATTATTTTCAAAACCTGTCGTCGAGCGAACCAAAGAGTCGAGCGTATGTGACGTCATCTGCCGCTCAGGCCACAAGCACAGGCTGCTCTCAATGAGCTGGACAAACTGCACAATTTCATAATCGCAATACAATAATGGCTCAAATGGCTGGATAATATTTTAGAGTTGTTTTTGTCTGATGTTTGCCCTTTAGACTAGTCCTTTTTATTTATATGATAAGGCTCCCACAGAACTCGAAGTTACGCAGGCGCGATGCCCGCTTTTCAGATAGGAGTAGGTCTTTTCTTGATTTTTTTGAAGAGGCCCAGGGCGTATCGGTTCGGAAATACAGTAGGTTGCAGCTGATGCCGCAAGGATGATGTATGCGGTAGAATAGTGCGCCTGAAATGCACAGTAGTGGACTTCGGGAATTTAAGGCGATGGCAGTGGGCTTTCGAGTTCTGCCGCAATGTCCAAATGAGAAATTCCGCTGCTGTTAATCTGAAAAACTTGTAGATGTGGTAAAAGATGCAGAGCGAACCAACATCTCTCCGTGATGCCAAAGGATCAAGCTATTCGGAAATAACTTGGTTGCCAACCATTCGAGTCGCTCTACGTTGAATGCTGGCGAGCTGGTAATGGGAAGGCTCCGGCCCAAAAGTTAGAGCAGTACTCCATACGCGGACGGACCTGCACCTTGTGCATTTGCAGCCGATGCACTGGTGTGAAGTAATGCTTCGCCCTAGTAAGCACACCCAGCTTTTCGGAGGCTATCTTAGCCATATCTTCCATGCGGCCGCGAAACTGTACGTTACTCGATATATTGGTATCAAGTATTCCTATACAAGCTGAGGCTATTAAAGGATGTTTTCAACTCGAGGTTATACGACAAAGGGGCTTCTCTTAGTGATAGACGCACATACTTGTGTCTTTTTGCATGACCTTTGTTAATAAAGACTCGACTTCAGACACGAACTCCTGTTTCTTTTTAATTTCATTCAAGTTCTCCTTCTCCTCCTCTGTTGTTATCTAGCACTTAGCAGTGTAAATTTGTTTCGTGTCCACAATATTAAAACGAGTTTTAATATTGTGGACACGAAACAAATTTACTACCTAATGTAATGGTTGGTGTGCTTTTAAGACAAATTTCGGTTTATAACATTTGCGACCAGATATATCTACAAGGCGGCCTCGAAAACAAAATGATATATTACTTAATATAACAAATTTTTATTTGCTTCTATCCCGAAAATATTGAAATGTAATTCTCCTCTACAGTTTCGGATCTATACCAAATTAAATCTCATGTTCGGCTCGGAGGCCTCGCTTACACAAACGAGGCCTCCGGTCCGGCCCATGGGTCATCAGATTGCGTACTATTTGCAGACTCGCTGTCCCTTCAACGGCTTATTCTTAACGTACTGTCTGTTACTTTAGTTCGACGATGGATACACTGTAAACCTCTATTATTGTCTGCCGAAGTAACATCCGTGGCACAGCGCAGCGTAGTATAGCATAGTGCGGCGTAGAACAGCGTAGAGCAGCGTAGCGCACTCTACATCACGTTGTGCTATGGTAAAATTTATTACGTCGGCTGATCTGTGGCGAGGTTTGAAAGATTCTTTCAAACCTCGTCGATAATCAGAATTCTTGACGAAATTACACACAGACTTTTTGTAAGCGGTAGTACCATGCCGCATAGGAGGAGGTACTGCCATGCCTGGCGCATGACACTACATTCTCCTATGCAACGGAATTAGGCCGGCACAGATGCCTCGTGCTCTCTGAAACAAAGATTTACCCACGGTAGACAACTGTATCGGATGGTGATGAGAATGGCGTTTAGATGCCTATCTGTATGGTTAAGCTTTTAATAAAGGACAAAATATTTTTATAAGAACAAAGTGGTTGTTGGGATTATGGACGATCTAAACATCTAAGAAAACTTAAGATCTATTCTCCCCCAACTCCATTGTAAATTGAGTTTTGGACTTTATGCTATTTAGATTCCTTAAGGAATATGGTTACTTCATCCTTAGGTAAAATTTTGAAAGTATAATCAACATACCTCTTGTATGTAGTTCGAAGGGCAGCCTCCTCCGAGTCCTGCGGCTACAGGGGATACTGGCGAATCCATCGCTACCCCGTCTCCTTACGTTTTTATAGCCTAAGGGGGCAAACGAGCAATTGGAGCCTTTTGATGGCTAGCGGCACCCACGGACATTCGAATGATTGTTACGCAGATGCGATGCCCCCTATAGTCACCCCCCAATGAGACAATGAAACACAACAGGGACGCTGTTAGTTTACACCGGTATCAAGTGTCCCACTCACTTGATACCAGGGTTACTTCCTCTGTCTTGCCAGCCCAATTCCGTTTCATCGGAGGATGCAGTGTCATGTATGCATGGCCTTTTCTCCTTGAATTGATGATTCCACATCATATAGTCCGGCGTGAGGCAATGTTTTAACAGTTCAGCATATTCCAGTGGTAGGTTATTATCCCTTAGCTTTCTTGTTACTATTGATATACACTATAGTATTCTAGAAGTCAAATAGACATAACGGGAAGAGGTTCCTGTTATGTCTATTTGACTTCTAGAATATTATACTTCTAGAATAGCACTATATACGTTGACGGCCCTAGGGAAAACGTATTCGTTGAACATGCCCTATGACTTGTCTAGTTCATCGTACGGCTGTGCCATATGTCCTGCAAGTTATTCAGTGATAATGCACTACCAAAAATATTATTATAGTACATCCTATTGAGATGTACGAATAATCGATCATGTCATACCTGCACTACACGAAGTCAGACTGAGAGAGTTGTAACAAGCTGTACAGCTCGAGTAGAAAGGACGTGTACTTACACGTCCGGGGAGCCACCCCTCGCTCACATGATACAAAGTGACTTCGTAGTCGCGTTGATTGAAGCTTTGAGTGTCCGGTGACCCATTGAAGTAGATGAATGTAAAAGGCACGACCACTAGTTGGCCCAGCTTATATTATATATTATAATATGAACTTCTAGGTATAACAATAATACTTACTACTACTCAAGCAAGGGCCTCAATTGGCCGGGGTTTGCTGAACGTGCTTGGTCAAATCTCGTGTAAAAGTGCAATATTTTTATTCATAGATAAAATTAAGGATAATTTCATCGTCATACAATTCTTTTGCTATTATCATATACCTGCAACAACCCAATTTCACAAAGCTTTGAAGCGATTAAGAGCTTTAAAATTGACATCAGAAGCAAGAGGAATCGTACAATAACATCACACCCCATACTCTCTGAAAGGTTAAGTCTGTTGAAGTGTACTTTCGTAAGTTATGATATGTTTAGTGATAGGGGTAGCCACTGGGCATAGAGCATGGAGCAGGGGACACTGGGGGACAGATTGGAATTGCTGATTGTTTAATTGAGTCAATAATTGTGTCTACCTGTAGCTGCAGGGCTCGACTTATCTTTTTAATGGAAAATGTTGGGTTTATACGTTTCACATCACACATGTATAATCTGACGTGGATATACTCAACGCATTTGGTTCGTCTAATCCTGTGGTGTACCTACTGTTATATGTCGACGTGGTATTAAGAAGGTTTGTGACTTAATTTTGGAAACGAAATGGACGCCTTTGCTATCTTTCCTTCAGTTACGTTCTAGGTTCTTATTCGAAATGAAATGTTTTTATTGAAAATTGAATTATGAAAACTATATTCTGAGCGTCAGTAAAAAACTCTGGCACCCGTTCAACCCTAACCCTGTCCTGAGAAGAACCGTCAAAACAGACTCAGCTGGTCTGACGTCAATTGAATGAATTGACTTAATAATAACAAATATAATTAAATAACATAAATTTACAGTTACATTCATATTCTTAAACAGTAAACAATAAAATTTCACCGACATTATGTCTCTGAGTGCGTCGTGCGTGAGTGTCACGCCACACACATAACAAAACCTTTTCCATGTACAGCACGGGGTTGTTTGTCCTCGTGGTTCATGGTCAAACCATTGAAATTCATGTTTTCGATGCCGTATTTCTCCTGCGGGAGAATGTCCGTATTCCCCTTGAGGTATCTTCGGATACAAAAGACTTTACATGTTTATAGCATTCCAAACCTCATCTGTTATTATAATTTTAACTGTGTCTCAGTTTACAATAAAAATATTTCTTGTTAAAAAAATACAAACGCAACAGACACGCAGATTCAAACGGAACAGAACAGCCATTGGTCTGCCTGAACAAAAGCTGGCGCCATCTTGAGTCCATTTCAGACTCATTTTGGTATGGGTCGGTCGTGTAATCAACTGAGATGCAGAGCGAGAGCGGTTCCCCAACCGGCGGGGAACATGGCTGCCATTCAATAGTGTCCCAGTTCAAGAACTCGCTCACGTGACACCACCTTAAAGTGTAATCTACGGTGTCGCATTTCGTGTGGTTTGTGAGTAGCCGGTAACCCATTGGAGGGAGAGGAAAGGAGCACAGCGCATCAGCTTAGTGATTATGTGAATGATCATGGGTGTTGGTAGTGTAAAAAAGCGTTTATTGTCCCCCAATACCATAGTATCTACGAATATAACACACAGCTGGAACACACCACAGAGCATAGCACTAACATTTATTTTATTATATTATAGGACCTAAAAGCAAACTTAATATTCATAAATCACAATAAAAGACGTCATGTCACAAATGAGAATGACCGTAGGCATTATATTATTATATTATAATATCTCAAAGCCGTTTATACCAACAGCAAAGTAATTAACAGAATGTCTCTGCTATGCCACTCATTGGGGATACCAAATTTTTATCATTTAGTATCTTGGATGTTTCATTTTTCAACTATGAATTATTTCGGTTGACTCAGTGAATAAAGTCTAGTGATCTATGTAATATTATGAAAATTAATGTACTTTTTATACCCCTATAAGCCTTCATGCCTCAAAATTAAACAGAAACAATCTGGTCAGGAGCAAGTCGGACTTTCCTGTGAAAGATTCCGTAGCAGCAAATAAAAAATCTCTTATATCTTTCTGGCCATGATGAATATTTTAAATAGACAACCACACGCGATTACTTGCTCCAGCGGCGTGTCAGTGTCCTAGTCCTAGTGCTGGCGAAAACTAGTCATTAGCAGAAATTAATGTGGCTAGCAAATTGTTATATCTATTCATTCAACCACAAATAGATATAACAATTTATTAGCAATAATAATTAATGAACCGTAGTTTAGGAGGCACGTGTGTTTTTATTATTTTTCATGTAATAATTTTTTCAATGACAAACAAAAATGCGACTCGGTCGAAAGATGGTGTACGGTTGTTAAAAAAGACAGAATTTGTGTTTAGTTCTTCTTTTGGAACTCGAAAACTAATGAACGGCTTTATAACGATGGACTTAAAAAATGGTTCTTTTGGAGCAGACTTGTGGACGTGAAACAGCTCTTTACTTTCTTATACCCAATGTGACTGTATATAACTACATACTGAATATACCCAGTATGACACTGGATTAAGAATAAGAAAGAGAATAAGAAGACTTTTATTGCGATAATTAAATTTACATACAGTGTTACACCAACAACAATAAACTAAACTATATATATATATATTAGGATTTCATCCAAAAAGGAATATGAATTACTTCTACTAAGTGTTTGTGCCGGAAGATGCACAACAGTGCACATAACACAATTCCTCAAAAGGTGACCACTCACTCAATGATCATGATATCCGGAAAAATCATAATCCTGATATTATGTAGTCCCTCAATAAACAAAAAGTGTCCTCGTGTCAGTTGAGCAACTAAACATTCCACAACAGTTCATGACTCATTTAAGTTGTAAATGAGTTATCGTTACGTTTGCACTCACAACAGTGACAATTTAAAATAAGAATGTAGTAATGAAGTAATAAAATTTGTAGATACGTCAACAAAATTATAAATAAAATAATCATCTGTGCATCCTATGGCGCGTACGTATTACGTAGCTTATGTCTAGTCCACGGTTGACACGGACCTTACTTCACTCCACGGAAAAGATACTTATCATCTGTCACTTACTTAGCCAGCATTACTACTGTGTGATGGTCGACCATTAACCAGGTGGGAAGACGATTTCGATGCTGTAGCCGGTCCGGGATGGATGCGAATAACAGGAGTTCGGACGCCTTGGCGTTCATTGAAAGGGGCCTATGGCCAGCAGAGCACCGATAAGGACTGATAATGATAATGATAGTGGCATGTTGACGATTTTCTAACATTTTCAAATAATTTGATAGTTAATGAATGTCCTTGAAGCTGGTGCATTCAGTCACGCCGGGTGCGTTCCCTCGAGAAATTATACAGTCGTTCTTCGGTATTAGTCTATGCTGCCGCGGCTTCCCACATCTCAATATTATTGCAATCGCAAATTAAATTCTATGAATTATACAGTCGTTCTTCGTTATTAGTATATGCTGCCGCGGCTTCCCACATCTCATTATTATTGCAATCGCAAATTAAATTCTATGAATTATACATTCGTTCTTCGTTATTAGTATATGCTGCCGCGGCTTCCCACATCTCATTACTATTGCAATCGCAAATTAAATTCTATGAATTATTCATGATTGCGTTTTAAATATTTTATCCGTTCGCACTTGGTAGCTCGTGGTAATCGAGTTCATTAATGCTGTATTATGGTGATAATCGAGTGACACGCATTTCGAATAAGTGCGGCGAAAATGAGCAAATATTTATATTACACAGTATCTAACTATACTTTTTATTGTATTTCTTACATGTTTTGTAAAACTTAAAAGGATTTTATTAGTGTAATTAAAGTCATTTACCCGACTTCTGTGGCAAAAATTGTCGTGGAAAATTCTTTTAAATTACAACAAAAGCCCGTCTATACTTATTATATTACTATTCCAGCAATCTAGTTTAATATAAGTTAAATACAAAATACAAGTTAAATACAAATAATAATTAAAATCTATATACGGACATTGTCATCTTATTATATGCTTGTTTAATGACCGCCAAAAAAGTAAAAAGCAATGAGTAAATGGAATTAAAACAAATTGTATTCGAAACAAATTATATTATAAGTATCAAATATAAGAGATTTGGTTCCCTAAGACAAACAATTAGAGCACATACACTGTAAGAGTTTAATGATGCCACATGTAAGTAATGAATTGTGAGGTAGCGAAATGAAAATAACATTATCCAGGTATGTAAGAATCATGACATGAATAGCAGATTGTTGGTATTCAAATACTACGTCTCACAAAATCCTCTTTACGGTACAAGGCGACATTTAATTACAATTGGTAAGTAAACAGGCTATCGAATCTGTCAGTTGTCATTAGAACCGATAAAATAATGTCTATGTTTTTGCATGTTACGCTATTGTGTAATCAGCATGCAGGCATATGCTTATAAAAGCAATACAAAAACAAAATAATTATATATGTCTATTTATTGCGGCAAAACTCTTAAAAAACTGACAGAGGAGCAGCTGAACAAACTAGAGCGCTTACAAAACGGTCATGTTTTAATAAGGTTCATTTTCGGGGTACGAAAATATGAACATGTAACGCAATACCGTTGGAAACTTAACTGATTGCCGATTTGTTCGCGCCGAAATGTCCGGATACTTTCACTACTATTACTCTAACCTTTTACACGTATTCATTTAAAAGAAAAAAAATGTTTTGTACGTCAAATTCACATTACACAGCACTGCTACTATCTACCGCTCGATCTACTTCGCTTCGGAACTATTTTCCTCTCCGCGTCAGAAGCATAAGAACTGTTAATCATTTTCAATCACTGGTAAGAGATTCATACCTCACCTGTCAAACATGAAATAACAATAATCACTTTAATTTTTGTTCATAAATTGTATGTAATATGTTTTGTCATTACACACCTTGCATTATATATATTGTGTATGTGTGTGTATGTATGTATGTATGTGTATGTTTTGTGTATATGCAATATATGTATTAATATTTATGTATATTTTAAAATTATATATTTGCTTTGTTATGCTAATAGCCTAACCTCTATCTAGTCTATTTTCTTTTTCCTATTGCGAAGGTTGCCCGGAAGGAACTACTGTAAAGTAATAAGGCCGTATTTGTGTGCATTTATGTTGATATCTTGTTTTGTTTGTTAATTTGGTAAATGTGCACAATAAATAATATTTCATTCATTCATTCATTCATTCATTCATTAGATATATAACAAGCTCCATCCAGGTTGCAGCAAGGAGTCTCGGACAATTGTCACATAAGACTTCGTTGCCTAATGTTTTACTGTTTTTAAAAACTGTATCGATTCCAGTGTTTGACTCTTGTATTATTTTAAGACTATTCTAGATTTTGAATATGGAAAGATCATCGTGCAGTAAAAGTATTTAAATGTCAAACTAAACCTCTAAAGGCCCTTTACCTCCCAGAAGGGCATGTCATAATTGGCGCTCCTTTGCAGCAATTTTTTTTTTTTGTTTTTGTGTTAACTGATAATTTTAAAATGTAATTTGAAGTGAAACTAACTTATCGACATTACTTTTAAAAGTCAGACCATTACAATCAAGCTCAAGACAGAATCAACTTAGGCCTTACACAGACACTTTAATGTTGAAGGAGGGACTTTTAAACTGAGCTGGTAAAATTTTCCTAACAATATTCTTAATTTGTTACAAACATATTCTATATGAGAGGGCCATGAAATATTGCGTCTATTTTCATGTCGAGGTAAGTGACGTTTTTTACTTGTCCTGCTGGCTTACAAAGACAGCCTGCGTTAATATTGTGCATACAATCATAGCTGCAGGTGTAAATATGGGCATTTGTTAAGGATCGGTTCATGTAAGGTGAGTGTATTCAGTATCAGTTTAGTTTTATCTGTAGTGAGTACAATACCGTTGTCATGAGACCACTTGACTACAGCGTCTACATCCAGCTGAAGTAGACGGCAGGTGTCACCGAGCTCGGTACCGACACGCAGCGCACACAGCTCGTCCGCGAATATGTACGCTGAGCGAATAACGCTGCACTGACTGTTCGCGTACATCAAATAGCAGACAGGTCTGCATCTCGTTTCCTGGTTCACATTGTACTGCGCTTCCCCCGCATCGCTGATCAACTTTCACTCAGTAGGAGCGTTACGTGAGATAGTCGCGGAACCATTTGTTCAACGGCTCTCTCACTCCACACTCCTCCATTGCCTTTAGTAGGGTCTCAGTTTCAAGGGTATCGAATGCATTTTATGATCAAATAGCACTGCCACTATAAACTTTGTTTCACTTAAATATGTATGAATTTCATCCGTAAACCACGACAGTAAAGTGTTTGTGCTTTTACCTTTCGGAAATCCATGTTGACAGCCACTTGATACGGTATTATTGTGAAGAAAATTATTTAATGATTTATACGGGTCTATAATTGCAATATGTTTTATGATCACCTTTTTTATAAATTGGTCGCACGGTAGCTTTTTTTTAACTTAGACGGAAACCGACCCCGTTTTACACTTAAGTAAATTAATTTTGAGATAACAGGACTTACTTTGTCGAGCCATTCTTTAAAGGTAACATCCCGCTTACCTTACCATTAGCAGTTTAAAAGATATCATCTCGCTTACCTTACCATTAGCAGTTTAAAAGATATCATCCCGCTTACCTTACCATTAGCAGTTTAAAAGATATCATCCCGCTTACCTTACCATTAGCAGTTTAAAAGATATCATCCCGCTTACCTTACCATTAGCAGTTTATTCCATTTCATACGGATATAATAATAGTATGACTATAATAATATATAATAATAGCTTGGCTGATTTATAGAGAAGTAGTTGGTTCTGCTTCATTAAACTTAATTTAGGATATAACAATTCGAGTACATTAGTGAACAACAAGTATAGCTACACTCTGTGAAGTGAGCCGGCAGCCGCCCGCTCGTTCCTATTCAATTACAAGAATCGCTTCCAAATTCTTCCCTACAGTGGACTTCTTCACCGACTCACTACACGTAATCGGACAGTGGGAAACAAAATTTCATAAAAGTAAATATGATTTAGTCTAAAGTTAAAGAAAAAATGTATATCTTCTACAGATTATAGACCCAGTAGTCTACTACTGACAGGTGTACAGAGAAAATCTTAACATTAGTCGCATCGGCTCTTTAACATAACATTTAATTATTTATTTATGTCTTAAGTTAAGCGAATGTTACAATAGAACTACTAGGATTTGAATCTGACGTTTCAGAAGCTTCACAGCAGAAAAAGTGGAGTGTCCATCCGTGAACATGGTTGATAAAAACCGTAATCAAAAATAAAAAAAAAATTATTTAAACGGTCACGGGTGGACTGTGCACCAGGGACTATGGTTGCTGTAAAACTTCTGGAACGTCGGGCTTTTTAAACAATTAAATAAACCGCGATAAGGTTCAAAAAAATCAAAGACTTTCTTTAACATTTTTATTTAAGCCCTACCGCACCGTTAGCACGGAGGCCCTACCCGTTCTTGCCGGAGTACTGTCAGTAGACTTAGAGATTCAACGCCGCGCAGCCATGTATCACTCAATGAAACTCTCCGACCCCGATTTGATGAGATCGAAAGACAGACATAAGACAAACAGGCTGTTTAGCCTAATAGAAGTCATTACTCAAATCCTAGTTGACGAATGGTCGATGCGATGAAATAGTTCAATTAAGGATCACATTTACATATTTTTTTTCTGTGTGTGCGCGGCCGCTTATCCAAACATTGGCTATCACTTCGTTGCACAATTCCTTACCGGTCACGGCAAGTTTAAAAGCAAAATTTTTGGCTTTAAACTAGTGGCATCGTCTCTCTGTGATTGCTCCACAGAAGCTAACGAATATGAACAAACAGCACATCCTTTGGGGGTCTCGTCTTTGACATAGTGAGCGAACCATGATGTTAACGGCGTAATTTACTACGGCGATCTCGTGAATAGCGTGGGGATCTTCAGTACTTTTAAACGTCTTTGCCACAAACATTACTGGAAAAATACAATTTTTACACAGTATTAACAACATATTAAATTATAACAATTAAATACCAATTAGCCAATCACTTCGTTCTAGGACTTATTATCTCCGTGGTGCATAGCAGCTGGGCCACACCTGGCTGCCCTTTCTTTTCTTGGCTTGTACAAGTCACTGCAAACTTGTACTGTCGCCCTCTTTGATTGGGGAGGGAATCTGGAATTATTTCCTATTCCTAAATTCGTTGAGGGTTCCAAGACAGTTTTAGTTATTCCCTCGGGCACCCAGCGATCATATCAAATGGTCGTCAGTGGTAGAAAAGTGCGGCTGCCAAGCCGATTTAATAAAAGATGCGTAAAACTTGTTTTATCGTAATTTATTTATTTGATCCGTATTTGCACCGAGTGCCTCGCTCCCAAGTGATCTGAACACGATGGCTCAACAATGAGATGCCCCTGGAGTTGCAGACTCTTTGATTTGCCTACGTAGCACGGCGTTGAGCACAAGCTTTGTTCAAGTGATGTACTTGTATTAAAGTTCAAGTTTTAATTGTACAACTAACTGCAGCTGTCCTTACGTTGATTTTTGGTGTTAATCAGTTGAGATTGGTGCCTTAAGTTGCCTGCTGTAATTACGGCTATACTTAACGTAGATAACATTATCTACTATTAATTGTGTTTAAGATAAGATTAGGGCGAACTAAGTACCTATTGAATAACTTAAGGACAAGAAAATATATGAAAGATTTAATCATAAGTTATATTTTTATTACGCATATTGACGATATTAAAAATGTACCAACCAGGTAGCGACGCATTTCTAAACGAAATAAATTTTAACCTGGCAGTACGGAATTAGGCAAGCCGAGTTTCCATCCTTCCTGTTCTGTGATCCCAGATCGGCGACACGTTTATTCAATTAGACTTCCAAGTGTTTAGCTGGGAGTTCCAGGGGTAAAGTACGTAATGATAAAACATGGCGGCCGTTAAAAATTCAACGTTCGACCACAAAAAGCACTCGCAACCATTATTCCAATACATGTATAATTGTTTCTTGTTGGATTTTTTCCTTTGTTTTTTAATATAATTTTAAAATCAATAATTTCAACTTGTTTTAAATTATTATACAGTAGGTATGGGATAGCTTAAATTTAGGAGCGGATAGAATATTTTGATATCATAAAGAGACCACGCGACATGACACCTGTGTACTCAGGTATACGAGTAAATGTCACCCAGAGGCGTTGCTGTCTTGACTCTCACAAGCTGCACAAAACGTGACATTAGAGCCATCACTAACTCATGTCCGAATAGAGAGAACTAGACATACAAATACAAATTTCTTACAAGTTTCTTTATGTCAAATTTAATTAAAAAAAAAAAACTACATTGCTTTTACTCTGTCTGAATGTATAGTGGGCCTAGAGCCCAGGGCGCTGGCAGCAGGCGCTGCGAGTGTCGCCTGCGCTTAGTTGGCTCGCTAGCCAAGGGGTGAGTGTGCGCTTGAAAATCCTTGAGTTGAACATTGTTAACTGCACGGAGCCAGCTAGGCCTAAACACGTGTCTCATGAACAAAGAACAAAGAATGAGCAGTTATAGCATTCTAGGGTTTATCAGCGAAAACTCGGACTAGTTTTCGTACACTATTACAAACACTGGTCCGATTTGTTTAAGAGACACTCTCTTCTTACAATATATATTTTTTTCCACAGTGTATTTATATAATCGAATAACATACTCTATTAAGCTAGGGACACGAGAGGACATTCTTAGATAAATATTTTGAAGTATTACTAATGTTGAATGTAAACCGTTAAAAGCCAAGGGTACGAAGTAGTTGTGCTTCGCGGTTTTATTTTGGTCGGGATAAAAAGGACTTTATGTTATTCCAGATTCTATATCTAGGTTTGTGTGATCAGTTTAAGCAAAATTAGCGTGAAAAAATATTATATACATAGATTAACTTTGACATGTATAGTTTATAACTTATAAATTAAGTCAGACTAAGCTAATAAATTCCGTAGAAGTGACGTCCTAAACTTGATAAGTATTTCGATTTTTGTGCCCTACATATAGAGCATTTACAGCGATCTTACAGGTAAGTCCAGGTCCCAAAGATACTATGTTGTTGTACTTATTATATTATATGTTAGAAATTAATATTTGGGACGTCCGCATCTTGAATACCGATTACTTTTACTTCGTTTAGGGGAACCGCGGTGGAGAATTCTGAGTGTTTTAATTGTTCTGTTTTCTTTTGATCACTTCTTGGCTCTTTATAGCAAATAATAAACGCACTTCTCAATAGCGTGTTAAAGCCAAGTTCGAGCATGGAAAGGGGATATTGCGGCGAAACAGTCGATTGTTGCCTTAGACGAGTGCAGTATCACCTATCAGTTTATTATCATCAACCGTACCGTTTGTACCGTGCAAAAATGTCTAAATAAGATTCATTTTATCTGACGACATGATTTATGGTCGGATATATTATTTAACGAATAATGTCCAGATTCAGATGACCTGACTAGTTTTAACAATCATGCCGAATTGCAGCCAAATTGAGCCGACACGTTTCGCTCACATGAAACCTCTGCAAGGAGCAAAAGAGGGGTGTCAAGACCTATTTGCAAACAGTTATACTGATGCCTGTGGACGTCAGTAGTCATCACACACTCGTCTGGTCGTTCTCTCGCTCTACTTAAAAAAGTAATGTATTATATTTAATACCTACCGGAGTGTAAGGTAACAAAGTATGATTATTGTGATGGACAGGTTTTTATTGCTTGTATCACTATGACGAGTTGTTGTCTGGTTTAACACGTAACACAAATTATTTTTTCTTGACTGAAATAAGCCGCTAAAAATGAGTTCGTTACGATAGAGTTTGTGGCCTTGTTTCGACACAACGAGTTGTGAATATGTCGTAATTCACGTAATGAATACAAACTTAGAAGTGCACCGAATGAAAGTTGGAGCGAATGAAAACTGGAGCGATATGAGATGAGCGAGGTCAGGGCTGACTCAAGTTACTTTTTATGAACTTCACGAGTGAATGTAAATGTCATGGGGAGAGTTTTGTTCTGAAACCATATTCAATAGTTTAAGGTATGCTTGAGGATGAAGAGACAATTATAGGACTTTTCATTAAGAGCGCTGGAAGGTTGATTGAAATGAATGTTATGGAAGTAAGCATATTAGAGGCATTGTGTGATATTATACAGACTCTATTACGCATATGGATTTGGATGCATCTCGATCAAAACTTTAGTACAGCGAGTACAAAGAGCTTGCGCCCGGTACAGCTTGAACATCCCTCCTCGCGACGTCTCGCCCCACCTGGATGGTGCTCCTCCAGATGGAGTAGCGTTGGACTCTCCACCTCACCACTGCTGTGTTTGCTATTACAAATATAAGATCCCACCGTACCTCTACATTAAGTTACATTGGGTCAGAGTTAAAGAGCTCCTCACCATGGTTCAAGCCTCATCGTGGCGGTGGAGCTTAGTAGCCTGGGGTGAACCTAGGCGAACCAAGGGGGCTCTTTGCACCCCTCTTATAAGAAAAATTGGCTTAAAGACCAGGAGGAGGAATCGCTCTTGGTACCCCTCTTATAAGAAGAGGGGACCTGAGAGCAACAGGGGGTGGCGCTTTTGCGCACTGTCAAGGGGCGAGGATGGGAACCTTAGTCGGTGAGGGTGGTCCTGTATTACTGGGCATACCCATATGTGGGGGTGGAGTTGGTCTCTTAGGGGGCTGACTGGCCGTCGAGGTGCCCAGATGATTGTTGTTCCGGAACACCTCACCAAGGGCGGTACTAATTGCACTAGCGGTGGTTTTTGTGGGTATTCGGCACACACCACTGGACCCCACCCAGGACCGGTGAAGGCGCGTAAACGCGTTTCCATGCGTCAACAAAAAACGGTTTTCAAATTGAATAGCGGTGGAGGCGCAGATTTTCTTCCCCCACGCTGGACATCACTATAACACTCATATCTATACGGACATCAGAGGCTATCTTGGCTCTCGGTGTGCCTACGGGTAGCTGCCGCCTGCTCTATAGTTCCCACTCTTTTCCACTGTTATCTGAAACTTAATTACCTGTAAAATAAATATATACAGCCTAACTAATAATCGAATTAATACTAAATAATAACATAATTAATAAAATAATAATAATAATCATATTTACCTTAAGTACTTACTTACTATGTTGTTGTACTTATTATTTTTGTAACGAAATGTTTAACAGTGTACTGATTTTTTCAGAATAAAGATTTACTCTATTCTATTCTGATACGCCAAAAATCAAGATTAACATATGTAATAACATAAAAGTACTTTTATCTCAAAAATAAATTACACCGATGAAAACACACGCACAACGCTGCAGTTAGCTGCCTACATAATACCAAGAATTGATATCTAATAATTTTCTATTTGTACATAGTCAAATAGAAAATAATTTTCTCTAAGCATCGTAGCACTATTTTAAGCTTTTACAAAAGCTTCACTCCCACTAAAGCTAAACTGCATAGCTTTTATTACATCGTTACCCCACACCTCTGCGGCGCGACGGCGCTATATCCTCGCTGTGGCTGGTTTGATGTACGTCATTTGTTCAGAAGTATTGTATATTTCTTTTACAATAATTTATTTATATATAATCATTAACGTTTCTGCCGGAGCCCATAGAAATCCACATTATTGTAATGCAGAATGCGTTGTAGCACGTACGTCCCTAGCACCATTTGCGCGTAGCTGATGGCCCTCCAATGGACCACCGGATATTCAATAACTGCACGAAACGTGAAGGCATAGCTGCCACTTTATGGTAGTGTCACGGTGCCATGTACGCCAGACAGGTACCTCACGGGTCGTACGGACCCAAATCGGCTGCGATGTAACATCGCACTAGCTCTGACTTGTAAGTTATTAAAAGTGTGACTGTTGAATTGCAATAATATAGACCGCGCTAATTGATGGCCGACATCTAGTTTTATTAAATTCGTTTATGCTAAGGACAATATCATGCAAACGGGCAGTCTACGTACACGTAGACTCTTACAGACTGCACAAAGTCGTTCTTGACAGTGAAGTAAGCGAGCATGTACTTCATATAGTATGAGGGGAAAATCGATCAGCCGGAGATTTTTGGTATCCTCCGCACTCATTGATTATACAATGTGCAATGTGCAATATGTATGATCACTCAGTGTTATTTTTCCAGGTCGAGGTAATACTGTTTATTGTCTATTTTCATATATTGGAAATGTTTAAGGACCTCCGTGAAGTAATGATCACAGCCAAAAGAAAGATTTCTTCTCGGATATGAGCGCGTTGCGAACCCTCAATTTAAAATGAGTCGCTTAGGCAAGCACAAGTGATCATTATACAGATCCAGAGTAATTAATTCCACACATTTTTTCTGTCGTTTATAAAATCCTTTACTTTGCAATAGGATTTCGATATGAGTTCCCCTTTAACGATAGCTATAAATAAATTATTCAACAAATCTGTAATTTTACTGAGAACTTTATTATAAAAACGTATGCAATTGTTGAGTTCGTTCTTATCTCTAGTATTGATATTATGAGGATCACATTTCTTCTTGAATTGTTCTATATTTTTATGGACACTTCTTAAGATTTTCAAATATATATGGCACATGCAATATCATTATTTTTTCAGTATTAAATTTATCCATTAGTGACTCCAATGGACTCATATATTGCACGAACAGACCTTTTCTGCAGAAAAAAAACTGAATCAATGTCAGCAGCAATACTCCTCAATAGAATTCCATTCGACATGATGCTGTGAAATAAATAAAAATTCTTATTGTAAATAACTTTTCCAATAGGAACGGGTTGTTTAGCCAAATTTTTGGCTCTAATCTCAACATAATGTGATAGCGAAATGCTACCCGTCGTTTATAAAAATGAGACAGATGTAATCTTTGTTGGAGTCCATCAAATGGTATTTATTTATTACATGTACATACATTATGTAATATCATATTTAGATTATACCTAATAAATAGTATTTCCGCATGTGGCAACCATTAGAATATGGGAAAGTGAACACAACAATTTTGTTTACACGTATATTATCTAGTATATCATAGAATTTTAAAAGCTGAGATTTGTTTATTTTCCCTCGGCGGAGATGTGAAAATTACCAAATTTGTATTTTTATCACAAATAAGTTTATTTTTACTCATATCAGAAACAATTTTAAAAAGATCTAAGTTTGGTAAACAATTATTTAATACTGTTTGACTGCATATTTAACTCTCACTTTTTTGTTTCAAATTGAAAACGCACGTAATCGGAACTTAATAATAGGATAGGGGATTTTGTTTATTTGTTACAAAATCCACACACCTTAAGTATAAACTGTAAAAAAAATTATATATCAGGTCCTTACATGTAAAATTGGCGTCTTTCGTACGCCTTAGTCACGAATTTCTCCTCTTTGGTAAGGAATTCCAAATTCAAATTTGTAAAGCTATTTACACCAGTATGTGTCCTTCGAAGGCCGTCATTCTTTTTTTACATCTTCTGTTTGCGTCACTCATTTAAAAAATTGGAAAACTTAAAATATCTTGTTACTATTTACGAGTACGAGTTCCGCCGAGGCACTAGTGCCACGGAAACTTTTTCCATCCTTTGAGAGGATGAATGATGTGTACGGTGGTTGTGTTGTAAAAAAAAACACAGTTCGTTTATGGTTCCTTCATTTTCGCTCTGGAAATTACGACCTGCAGAACAAGCCCCGTTAACGGTCTGAGACCCAAGTTGATAATGAACAGTTGAAGGCATACGCATACCGCGATATTAGTAATAAAACTGTTTTAATTAACTTGAAGCAAATTGGGAAGATTAAAAAGCTTGAAAGGCGGGTACCTCACGAATTGACTGAAAAACAAACCGGCAAACGCGCGTCGACTGCTGCGTTACATTACTAAACCGGCACAATAATGAAGATATTTGAAACTGAATCCATTACCTGTGATGAAAATTGGATTCTTTACAATAATCGGAAGCGCTCAGCATGGTTGGATCCTGGCCGGCCACCCAAACCTGCCCCAAGCGAAAATTAACCCCATAAATTTACTTCTAAGCGTTAGGTGGACTAGTGCTGGTATTGTTCATTACAGTTTTCTCAAATCTGGCCAGACTATTACAGCTGATGTCTATTGTGAGCAACTGCAAATTATGATGGAAGTGCTAGCGCCAAAACAAGCTTTTTTTTGGCATTTACGCATGATACCTGGGAGCCCGGGTAGACCCCCAGAACTATGTTGGACTCGGCCATTGGGTAGCAATACCAACTAAACCCCTACGGGAGCTTTCAGTCGCTATTAGTGGAGGGTCCCGGAGCTGCAGGCAACAGGATCTCTCCAGCGACACACTGGCCTCGGCGAAAAGGCCAGACTTCACCTCCTAGGAGATTGTTCGGCTACTCTATGGCAGTCCCCGCGACGCTGTGTCTTTGAAAGTGGACCAGGTTCCCATCGCGGCCCGACACGGAACACAGCCTCTTTCGTACCCACAAAACAACCTGGTCTGGTCAATCGCTACACGCCACTGCTGCTACACGACAACGCTAGACCACACACTGCGTAACAGACAGCTACCAAATTATAAGAGCTTTAATTGGAAAGACATCCTCCGTACTCCAAGGACCTTGCTCCAACAGATTTTTTTCGTAATTTTGATAATTTTTCCAAGGGACAAATTCAACTCCGATGGGGCTGTCTAAATCGCCTTCAAAGATTTTATATATTCCCGTCCGACTGGTTTTTTTTTTGTAAAGGGATCAATGTAATACCTATAAAATGACAAAATTTCATAGAAAACAGTGGTTCATACTTAGATTAATTGAATATATTATATTTATAAATACTCGACTTTTTGTTGCACCCACACAAAATGCCAATTTCATATGCAAGGAATGTTTATTTATTTTCTAATATGTGAATGTTTCGATCATGAGTGGACCATAGCTCCGAATAACTTCTTGGTTACATTCAACTTCTTTGTAATGCGCCACAGCACACACAGGTTTTGTTGTAATTCGGAAAACGTGAAACTGTATTGAACGATAATACCGTGTCGATTATATTCAGTGCATAAGCACGGAGAGCTCAAAGACGTGTGTTTTACAATTGGGCGGAAGATCATGACACAGCGCGCATTAATTTTAAGTCAGGAGTTCTATTTGGTCACGGGACTGGAGACAGTGCGTCCGCGGCTCGCCTACTGGTACTGTCTCCCAAGGCCCTCGCGCTCTGCAGAGGGACATTATCACTTTGTTCACAGGAATGTGTTTGTATTTTGTGAATGTGTTGCAGCGACTGTCAGGTAAGTAATAGCTGACGGTCTGTGGCGAGCTCCTGGATGCGTATGTATGTATGCGT
The DNA here is from genome assembly GCA_017140195.1 of Eumaeus atala. Classification (NCBI taxonomy): domain Eukaryota; kingdom Metazoa; phylum Arthropoda; class Insecta; order Lepidoptera; family Lycaenidae; genus Eumaeus; species Eumaeus atala. The sequence goes on along the minus strand of JAFELO010000921.1, from coordinate 70,789 downwards.
ATGTAGTATTTTCGAAATCACCACAATATTCAATATTCTTATCGAAATAATGGATAAGACAAGCTTCCTTAAAATATGTTTATAGAAACTTTGAGTAAAAATCTACATTTATACTGTAAGATGATATCGACAGAGTAGGCTGATTACGTAGGATCTTTATAACTAGAAGGTGTACGTACTATTGTAACGCAATATGAGATTAATTCGCTTTCTAACATTGTTTTTAATACTATTAAAGGACAAACTGGCAGTCTCAGCCTTTTGATAACGCCGACCCACACACATGTGCTTAAATCATAGGGCACATGTGTTGCCCTCCTTTCCTCTTCCCCCCTTTACACGATAAGACATTCACAAGCCGCACGAAACACGACAGTGTAATTTTTGCTTACGAGAGCACAACATGAACGAGCAGGCGCCGCCTCTCACTAAAGAAGTTCAGGCAGCAAATTTAAAAAACTATTTCGGACTCTTACGGAACGATGAAGAGTGCTGATGATAATAGTTAGAAAACTCGCATAAGTCGGTTCAGTGAACTTCGCTATTAAGCTACAGTCCCAATAATATGAAACGGCGCTTCGCGCGGCGAATATCTGTCTTGTTAACCCTTGAGCGGGCGTGGCTCGTGTTAGGGCCGAGTTGTTCCCCGTCGAGCGTCACCGTGGAGCGAAACCTTAGTACTATCAGCTTCACACATTATAGTTCATAGCAAAATCCGTTTGAATATAGGTGTGTATTAAATTCTGTTTATATGTAACATTGAACTTGTTTATTTTGCTAAAGGTATGATGTGGCCACTTCTAACCTCATTAGCAGATTTGTTCCACAATGGGTCCATTATAATTTTACCAAAATTAACTTCACAAGCCTGATCAGGAAGAGATTGGTTTGCAAATTAGATACGGTTGGGCTCCGACTATTACTCTGAAGTTTGGACGATTCCTCGATTTTTACTTATAATAATATCATAGCGGCAGCATATCGTGTTTGTGTGTCTGATAGATATAAATATTATGTTTAGCTAAGAAAAGAGATGTTGACGCTAACATCAAAGTAGCTACATATTAAACTTACAGTTGAAATATATTTTGTAAGAGTACTTAGCTGGTAATTAATTACAGTTGTTTGAGAGAGACCACGATTTAACTATGAAAATATAATACACACATTATTTGAGCGGAGCACGAGGGTTGGGAGGCTTGAAGTTTCACGATTTAATTACGACAATGTTACCGCGTGTAGAATATAGAATATCAGACTCAAATCATATCATAGAAATGTTGAGCGTGAAATTAAGCTTTTCATTTACTTATAACTGGAATATTAGGCTTAAGTAATCTTAGAAAATATTAGTGGCGAAATTACGCTTAATGAGATTTTCATATATAATAACATCTGGAGACTTATCACACCACGTTAGCCTAGTCCCGTGGTAAGTACCGTAAGGACTTGTGTTACAGGTACTAGACAACGGAAATACATTTAATATGTTTTATAAATTTAAAAAAAAATCATATATTTAAGATTTTTATTATAGAAATGTATATAATAAATATATAAATATCCATGAGTTAGGCGGAATTCAGTCCCGCGAACTCTGTCGTAATTCGCGGACTAACGGCGACGTTACCAGTTGCGCCAGCCGTTCGCCATATAACAGTATGGACGAACAAATCAGCAGAAGTTGTTGTTATTGATTACTTTTTAATTAACGCATTGTCACTTCTCTCAATCGCAAGATGTGAAGGTGTAGACATATCGTGACATGAGAACTGTTACTGACTATAAACCGACGCCTATCATGTAGCTCACACGCTACTGTTTTGTTTCACACGCTGGTTCTGTTCTTTTGGTAACTGGAACTGTTGTGCACATTATATACAAATATAAGTTACGGATGCGTTCGTCTTATTCCAATAACTGCATCCTCACAAAACGGTTGGAAAAGCAACTGCAAATCAGTTACCTTACGGCGAGGTCGTTGTGTGAGTTAGTTCTCTGTGGACAGTGGATACAAAAAAATATTTTTTACAAAATATAATATATTCACATTTATTTTCTATATTTTACGAATGTCGGCACAGATCCCAACAAGGAGTAATGCTACAATAGTTTGTTTGTGAAATAGATTCATGTGTGTTTGTGTGTCACTTCTTTTGTTTGTGATTAATTTATCATAGAGATGGGGGCATTAGTCGTGAACGTATTAGCGACACAAGAGCCGTCGCACGCTGACGCATCTTCAAGTTGATATTGAGATACATAGCATCTTACTGATATCGTTTATCTTATCTCATCTGTAATAATTATTACCTTAATTAACAAGGTGTCCACTAAAGTCTTCCTCAGAGATCGATCTGTCCTAAGATGAGAACCACCTGAAGATCCGTTTAGTAAATTTAGAGAAAACATACAGACGGACAGCCTTTGCGGAGTTGGTTGTATAATATAAATTGATTAAAAAACTTTTGTAAGGGTAAATGATTGTTATCCCCCGTGATTCAGTTGGCCCATTTCCATATGCAAATAAAACATTATGCGACAGTGGACATGTGAACACTTTTTCCGTCTGTCTCCAATCTTTATTGCCGTAAAACAAAAAGAAATGATAGATTGTCGTGTTATTTATATCTATACTATATACTTAGTCTGGCTATAATTCCTGTTACAATTATAAATAAAAAAAATTAACATTCTAATTAGGACGATTTTTCATTGTGTTTCTTATTTTGCCGCCAACACATTGCACAATACTTTGCGATGTTGCGATGTTAAAATGGTGTAGGGCGATAAAGAGAACACAATCGCTATGACTGCATTACACAAAGTAGGTGTGGTGCAAAAGTGCAATTTTTAAAATTCTCTATACCCTTGGTATTAGTCAAATATTTGTGTACCAGACGATTAATGGGTACAATGAGACTTCCTTTGTTTCTGACAGAGAAAGATCGGGCCGTCCACATAATGCTACAAAGAAGAAAAGGGTTGTCGAAGCAGTTAGGGAATGAATTCGAAGTAGTCATATCCGTAAGCAAACGATTTTATTTCGGCAAATGAATATGGCACCTAGAACCATGTCGCGTATTTAAGGAGATGACTTAGGACTTGAACTCTAAAAGTGGCATGCACTCACTGATCATTTCTTATCTGATAAATTAAAGATGAATAGCGTGTTAAAATCGAAACACCCTCCGAAGCGGTACGCAAAGAAAGGTCACAGAAAAATCTTGTTTACGGATGCGATTTAATTAACAATTTAGCAACATTTTAACAAACAAAATTACCATATTTATACGCGAGGCTGTAAAGCAGCACTAGCGTGGGCATTATCCGACTCTATTGATGGTTAGGTGGGGTGTTAGCTGTAAAGGAGCGCTGGAGTCATATTTTTGTGAAAAAGGTATCAAACCATCGGCACAAGTGTATCAAGATAACATTCTTGAGAATGTGGTTAGGCCCTTAATAACACCATCTTCAATAACCAAGAATGGTTCTTCCAGCAAGACTCGACACCGGATCATAAAGCTCGATCCACTCAATCCTGGTTAAAAAGAGGACTTCATCAGAGCTGAAGACTGTCCGTCATCTAGTCCCGGTCTGGATAGGATAGGCTGGATTACGATTTGTGACCGGGTTGAGGGAGTAACGTCGTGATGTTTTGGAGTCCTAAAAACGATCCACACTGTAAAAGTAGTAAATGTTATTTGCAATTAAAAAAAATATTATTGTCTTTGTTACAATATTTATGGCAAGATAAGCCCAGGTATACGACTGAATGCCAAACAGTAATGACTGCTACTGTTCTTTCCTAAAGGTAGGTTCAGTTCCTAGTTTGTATTAAAGCGCCAAAAGAGATATACGATTTTAAATCTGTTTTAACAGTTCACAGTCTAAAAATTGAAACGAATTTTCTATGGCATTACCCCGGCAAGTGTTGCATACTCGTCTCACAAGTCTTAAATATAACTTTTGCAACCATTTTCATGTGACATGTCTTCCCGCACTCCCCTTATTCAAGGCTTTTACACTTTATTGGAACTTTCAAACAGCTTCGTTGGCATTGTTTCCACATACAAGGAAAACTAGTTTGAGTAAACTGTTGAAAGAAGTAATTGCTGGGAACATGTCACATAAGCCTCACTAAATGCAACTACGTAGCCGGTGGCTATAGAACATGTCACTCAAACCTCAATAAATGCAACTAAGTAGCCGGTCGCTATAGAACATATCACAAAAACCTCACTAAATGCGACTACATAGCCGGTGGCTACAGACCATTTCACACAACCCTCACTAAGTGTGACTAACATATCTGGTGGCTATAGAACATGTCACTAAGAACTAACTAAATGCGACTACATAGCCGGTGGACATAGAACATGTCACTTAAATCTCACTAAATGCGACTACGTAGCCGGTGGCTATAGAACACGTCTCTCAAACCTCCCTAAGTGTGACGACATATCCGGTGGCTATAGAACATATTACAAAGACATCACTAAATGCGACTACATGGCCGGTGACTATAAAACATGTAACACATTCACACTAAATGCAACTAACTACGTAGCCGGTGGCTATAGAACACCTCTCTCAAACCTCCCTAAGTGTGACGACATATCCGGTGGCTATAGAACATATTACAAAGACCTCACTAAATGCGACTACATGGCCGGTGACTATAAAACATGTAACACATTCACACTAAATGCAACTAACTACGTAGCCGGTGGCTATAGAACACTTCTCTTAAACCTCACTAAGTGTGACGACATATCCGGTGGCTATAGAACGTGTCACACGAACCTCACTAAAAGCAACTACGTAGCCGGAGGCTATAGAACATGTAACACAAACCTCACTAAATGCCGGTGGTTATAGAAGATATCACAAAAATCTCAGTAAATGCGACTACATAACCGGTGGGCATAAGACATGTCACTCAAATCTCACTATATGCAACGACGTAGCCGGTGGCTATAGAACATATTACAAAGACCTCACTAAATGTGACTACATGGCCGGTGGCTATAAAACATGTAACACAAATCTCACTAAATGCAACTACGTAGCCGGTGGCTATAGAACACCTCTCTCAAATCTCGCTAAGTGTGAGGACATATCCGGTGGCTATAGAACGTGTCACACGAACCTCGCTAAAAGTAGCTACGTAGCCGAAGGCTATAGAACATGTAACACAAACCTCACTAATTTCAACTACGTAGCCGGTGGCTATAGAACACGTCACAAAAACTTCACTAAATGCGACTACACAGTCGGTGGCTATAAAACATGTCTCACAAACCACACGAAGTGTGATGACATATCATGTGGCTATAGAGCGTGTCAAACAAACCTCTCTAAATGCGACTACGTAGCCGGTGGCTTATCTTCTTTTTGTCGGTAAAGTTATTTTACTTTGCCTGATTTTATCTTTCGACAGACATGATCAGGACAGCATTACCGTCAATTTACGTAACATCATCGTCATCATAAGCTAGCGAACGCGCCCTGCTGGACATAGTACTTTCCCAAAGAGTGCTACAGGTCACTGTCACGAGCCAGTATCAACCAGCGGTTCTCAGAAATCTGAACCCTCAGGCCACCGGGTAGGACTCCGTCGTCTCGATCATATGCGCGCCGATGTTATGACAGAGGACTCATTTTTCCCCGTAGCTATAACGGCCTCGGCCTTTCTTCTCTAGTTGGAAATAGACACGTATGAAGTCCATGGTGCTCAGGCGCATGCTTCATTATTACTATCTGGTGAGCTTGGACGCCTCTCATCGCAATGATCTCGAATAATCTCCAACACACATAACCTCCACTTGTAAACAGATAGGCTAACACAAATGCAAGTTATTCGATTAAATGCAAATTATCACTAGACGCCAACGTTTACTGGTAAGTTGGTTCATCTACCGTATCGAATCATATCTATCAATGACATCGGTCTTCTTTCACTTTCTTTTTTATATCGGTGTCCTCGCCAGTCACTTTAGTTAAGCTGCTATGAATGTCAAAGAAAAATTCTGGCAAATCTAAAAATTCATTACTAATGAGAACGAACAAAAACTTTAGGTATTAGATCATTTCAATATCAAATAACGTATGATGTGTGTACCTTCTCAAACAGATCTACTTGCTGTTATATATTTATACAGTGCGCATATTAATGTTTATCCAACAACGTACAATATAACATCAATGCTGTAATAGTTAAAAGACTATCGTCGCTGTTACAATAGTCTGAGGAGCTAGATCAGTGTGCTCGAATTATGTTATCTCGTAAACTGTACAGTAATTGTTATTGTAACAGTTTACAGTACAAGGTAGACGCGGGCTCGTCTCTGGGGCTTTGTAATGTATTGTTAACTTAATATATTAGACTAGCAGAATGTTGTGTTCCTCTTCTGTTCTATTATAGCTAGCTTTAACATTTGCTTATAGTAATAATGCCTATATATAAAATAGCAGGGTTTTATGCACGCAGGATTTTGAATTTGACAGTTTATCATTTTATAATAATACTAGCTGCACGCCGCAGTTTAACCAGCATGAAACCTACCCTGAGGGAACCATATTTTTTTCCGGCAATTTTTTTTCTGTTAATCAAGGCTGAACCGCACCTATATATGTATCCAAAATTTCATCAAATGTTTTAATTTAAACTGCTTGAATAGGTAAATCAATCATCTATCCGTCGATATAACGTACTAAATACCACTAAAACCATATCCAGTGAATAATAAACATTTAAACTACTGGAAACATCAGTACTCTATCTTCTACCACATCAAAGTATTTAAGGGACAAAATGCATTGATTCTTATGTAATTATGTTTTATTTTCTAAGCGAGACATTAAAATAAAACATGTGACGGTCTTAAACTCAGCAAATTTTATAATATATACAAATAACGATAAATATTTGTATTTAATTCCACCTAGTACTTAGTAGCTAAGCATAGGAGTAGGTCTACGGAATAAAACTAAATAAGAAGCATTACAGCTCGTTTACATTTTAAAACATTATTAATCTAAATCCGTAGAGTATGAATAGACTTGCATTCTTTCATTCAGAGAGCTAAGTTATATTGTGCGTCAGGCTGTAGTTCTTTTACTGTTCTACGCTGTTGCAATTCTCCAGTACAGGTTCATTGGTGACTATAAGACACGTCTCGCCACTCGCTCGTAGACTGCAGCGCTGTGCACTCTGTGTGTGCAATCGTCTGTCCGCTGAAGCAGCCATTAGCGCAGCGCAGGTACTTGGCGGCACATTAGAATTCATCACGACATTTCGAGCGAGTCTGGTAACAAAAACACCTTGCCTACTGCCTAGTTACGTTTATATTGAATTTTTGTTCAAGTATTAGTATAGGCAAAATATAGCGTATGAAGACCGACATAAGAACCATCCTATAGACTAGCCTTTCGCGAGAGAGGGGTAAATTGGGCCTATTTCGATCGATGCTATGTCTACGAATGGGTAAACTTGACTCCAAGAAGCAAATGAACTTGCCAAGCAGTTTAGTGAAATTCTTACGCAAACTGCCTAAATAAACCTCGGATATCGCAAGGGTGGGGAGTTCAGGGGCTGCGAACGGTGGAGTCCGACTCTGGATCATCTGCGCCGTAAAGTCAAGGCTACATGACGATGTTGGCGAAACTCGAGAGGAAGAAATCCCACTGGCGATATCTCACTGCAGGAAGCCATACGTGTAGCCTGACAAGAATACAAAGTGGCCATGAAGGACGCTGAAATTGAACATTTTAGAGATATTGCCGAGACGGGAAATGAAAATCCTTGGGGTTTGGCATACCGAGTAGATCTTGGCGACTGGTAGATCTCGCCCTCCAAAGAATGTCATTCATGGCGGAAAACTCCTAGAAGGTTATTCTGACAACATCGAAACTGCTATGCATCAGCTCCTGTACTCCCAATGCCCAGATGATACAACAGAAATTCACCATCTGTCACCGTCAAGTGCGAGTGGCGGCTACATGCTCTCCCCGGTAGGCATTCAGATGCTCCTTCCCGCTGTGCAGTCGATCACATTATTAGCAGCTTACCGAATACAAGTCCCGGATTAGACGGAATCACTCGAAAGATTATCAGGAACGCCTGGACGATTTGTTTCGGTGAAATGATGCCTATGTACACAATGTGTATCAAAGAAGGGGTCTTTCCAGATATCTGAATGGTAGGTTCATTGATAGTGTTGCCAAAGGGAAATGATAAGTCATTAACAGATCCGAAGGCCTACCGACCGATTTCTTTAATGCCGATTCTAGGAAAAAGTGTGTAACGCCTCAAAATTACTTGCGCTCCCTGTCTGCATCGTGGTATCTCTGAAAATCAGCATGGATCCGTTAGAGGGCGCTCAACTGTAAGCGTATTAAAATCAGTGTTCGATATAGTAGATAATTCCACATATAAGTACGTCCAGCTCGTCCTTTCGGACATCTCCGGGAGACAACGTTAATGCATGGTGGCCAATGATACTGTTAAAAGCGAAAGCTACCGGCATCTCTCCGAACATCTATCAGACCCAAGCAAATTATTTCTGTAATCGTTATGATGGCATCACAGTTGGCCACCGCACGCTTAGGAAGGTTTCCACAATGGGATGTCCCTAGGGTATGGAGCCCCTCACTATGGAAACTCCTCCTGGACGATATCCTTAAATTGCCGAGACCAGAGGGTGTAAGTATTATGGTATACGCTGGCCATTTGACGCTTGCGATCGAGGCACCGTCGCGCGCCGTTATCGAACAGAAACGTTCCACGATCTTGAACAGTTTATCTGATTGGGTACCCGTAATAGTCTAACATTTTCCGCAGCGAAGTCTCAGACTATGACAATTAAGGGTCGTTTCAAAATCGGACTGACCATTAGGGTGAATGGTACCTCGATTGCGAGTGTATATGTGACCTAGGTGCTTGGGGTACACAAAGGCGATGCTAGATCCTTTGCGCTGCACGCGGTTTTGATGGACGAGAAGGCCGCCAGCTCCTTCGGGAAGGTCTCAAGAAGGGCACTATCACGGAACCTATGTTGCGATCCTGACATCCTAGCTGCAGCGCTTTGGTATCGACGCTCTCACTTTTATGTTGTACGTAGTGCATTATTACGCACCCAAAGACTAGCTTTAATGTTATTGACGAAGGCCTACAGGTCATGCAGCAGTACGGCGCTACCAGTATTGGCCGGCATTCTGTCTGGCAATCTGGAGGTTCTTCGAGCGGGACGCGTGCAGGAGGAGTGCGTGGGGCTCAAGGGTAAGGGGCATAAGGAAAAGAAAGCCGCAGACGACGTCATCTCCACTTGGCCGTCCCACTGGACCGCGTGTGCCGACGGGAGGGTGCTGTACATACACAATTTCTACTTTTGTGGTATCAGGCCTCAGAAAGAGGAGAATGAAATAACGAGAAGGCACTTAAATAATGTTTAAGGTGTCAATTATTGCACGTTGGGGAACAGAGCCGGTGAGCAAACCCCCGTGCATCTCCCATGATTCACTCCGTATACCGAGAGGTGGGTAGGAGCATGGGTGGAGTTGGATAAGTGGTGTTAACTCCGGGAAGCTCACACACATTTTCTATTATTTCTATAGATAAGAAACGTTTGATGACAAAATTATAAAATTGAATAATAAAATAATGAAATCGTTTATTTCATAACTTTTTATGTTACATACTAATGGCAAGGGATCCTGTACCAGGTTGATGACCTGTATTACTAGGCGCTCCGCTCCTCTACCACGACAACCTTAGTTAAGTAATAAAACAAGAATATAATTTTAATATAATTGTGTAAATTTTATTTTGTTATCATTTTAAAGGTAAGTTTCTACTTAATAATAGCAAGGCATAGTGACATTTGCTATTCAGTGCCAGTGTTACATTACATACGAGACGAGCTCGGGCAGTCTCAGCGTTTGAACAATAGAGCAAAAGTACACAACTAACTATACAAACATAGTTACAAACGTCTAGCTCTTATGTTTGTAATCTTATTGTTGCAAATTGTTACGATTTCTAATATTTTTACTTATGTTATATAATAACTACTGTAACTAAGGAAATCAATGCGTCAACATATGTAAAGGTAACGCAAATATCTAAGGAAGTAGGGCTGCCATCGTGTAACTAAGGAAATCAATGCGTCAACATATGTAAAGGTAACGCAAATATCTAAGGAAGTAGGGCTGCCATCGTGTAATCCAAATCGTCACACTTTTAAAATTATTTCCACTACATTAGTTACGAATAATTTATAATATATAGATAAATATTATTCCTTTTAGTGCTCGTTTAGTTGGCTAAAGTTTGTATCTACCCGGTTACGTCCTCTCTTTAGTTTTATTTCTTTTTGAGTGTGTGAGAAATTTGAAATTTTTAAGCAATGCTTAAACTTTCGTTCCTAAAAAATATTATTTTACACGTTTTGTCTCGTATGTCATAAAAACTTGAAGAATTTTTAAGCGCTAAGTGATTATTTCTTAATCGTCGTTCACCACAGTGAAACCCGCCCTCAGAGCGTCTCGCAGCGCAGTGCTTATCATACAAATGGATTTCCTGAATTAAAGCGAGGCGACGTAATTAAAATATTACGTTGCATTTATTAAACTAAAACACATTCAAAATTCCTTGCCTTCACTGCGCTAATAGGGCCTATTTTATACCCTCATTGGCTCAACTTCATTAACATGTTCATTTCAGTAGCTATCTAGATAATATAATTAATAAATGTATTCAGACGCACACTTGTAAGACTAATGAATAAGAATATAAATGAATTGTTTGTCATGTTATACTCGTAGCATCTCTGCAGTCTACCACAGTAGCATGTCTACGACTAACTCTACATCTCAAGCGATGCTAGTTCTAACAGGAAGTTGCGCGTGTTATGACGTAAACATGCATTTCCATAACTGATGATGATGATGAAAAAAATCATCTTCGTCATCAGCGTTTGCAATTCAAAAAATAAATTCCACGACTGGACGTAGTTCTTACAATGAATATGAAGAAGGCTTGCCACTTGCGCCGTTCCCAGACCGTGAAATTCCCAGACTTATTTGTAGGACCTGACGTGCCCATGGAGACAGATATGGTTTACATAACACCGCCACAAAGTGAATGATAATATATCGCGTTTTGTGCGATTCGCCAGTTCCTCGCCATATTTGGACAAGCAGATGGAAGTGATGGCATCATGCACACATTATTTTGCGGATCTCTGTGGACTGTGCTGGTCATCAAATTGGTCCAACTGCTCGTTTGCCTTCTTGAACAGTATAAATACAGAGATATTGACTTTATTGACGCTCCTAAATATCTGTAAGTAGTAGATAGTGCCACGCATGGTGCATGACTCTACATCCTCCTATGCAACGGAATTGGGCCTGCCGTAAAGTGGGGTGGGAGGTGAAAAGAAGGGAAACGCATCGGAATAATAATGCTGATGTTCACGGGCGTCTGTAGTCGTTGAAAGACTTCGATTGCTCGTTTGTCCCCTTACTATAAAAATAAAATAGCTCGCCGTCATCCTTCTCCAAGTGAGGCCCAAATCTCGCTAAGACTGCTCAGAGGTAACCGCAGCTCGTGACTCGAGCCGCCCTTGTGCGAGGGGCAGATACTGTCACTTCACGATCAAGTCGATCCTACTTTGCTTCAATTTAGCCACATCACATGAAAACACATACAGGCATCACCCCACGGTTTCACCCTCGTAACTCCAGTTCTCTTATTCGTAGCGCTATGGTATGTAATGTAAATGCCTTGATAAATGTACTATTAAACACACAAAAATCGATTCAAACAAACAAACAAACATTTTAGCTAAATAGATAGTATATTTTTACTATTGGTTTTACCAATAGTAATAATATACTATCTATTTAATCAGACAAATTTTCTCTTTTGCACTATCATATAGCTTAATTAATAGCCGCATCAGCCAGGCGGCTACAACTTGACGTAGAGAGCACCGGAGCGTGTTCTGTTGACGGCAACTTGTTGTTCAGGACTTAGCAAGTGCAAACAATAACAAGCAGCGTCGCGGATCCCATTAGTTTACGATACAACCCGTCATTAGTACACTCTATATTATGGAGCAAGAAGTTTAAATATCGAATGTTTTTGTCACCGTACTACCTACTAGATACTGAATCACTAAGACGTCGGTACAGGAAGAAAAACTAACTCTATTTTTCATCGTTGGGTTCACTTCTTGTGATGCATGCGAGTGTAAATAACGGAGGATTGTATATTTACAGTACTTCGTTTATAATAAATATAATTAGATACAACTACAAGCTTGTTCATTTTCTAGTTGTCCGAATTAATCTACTTTAAGACATTGCAACTATACTAGTACTGATGACGTTAAACTAGTGGAACTGATGAAATAGAGCATAATAAGTTTTAATTGTTATGCTCAAAAAAATAATAGACCCCTAGTATACATTTTACGCTGGTATAACTGCGGGCACGCTGTACTAGTACAACGTGAATACGAAAGTCGTCGTTTTATATATCAGTATAGTGAAGTCTTGTAATCCACTAAAGTTCAGTTATTTAAAAAAACGACTATTTTTGTGTGGTATAGTCACGCAAGTATTGCAGGTTATTTGCAGATCCTCGCCGTTATTAAAGCCTTGTCGTGGCGGTGGTGCTCAATTTCCTTTTTTCTTGGTTCCGAAGGGGAATGCATTTACGCATGATACCTGGGAGCCCGGGTAGACTCACAGACCTATATTGGACTCGGCAATTGGGTAGCAATACCAACTAAACCCCTACGGGAGTCTTCAGCAGCTATTAATTGAGGGTCCCGGATCTGCATACAACAGGATCCCTCCAGTGACAGGCTAGCCTCAGTGAAAAGGCCAGGCTTCACCTCCTCGGGGACTGTCCGGCCACTTTATGACCAGTCCCCACGACGCCGTGTGATGATGTTGAATAGACCGGGTTCCCATTCCGGCCCGACACGGAACACAGGGGCATTACTGAAGGCGCTGCAGATAGCGCCTCCAATAATGCCTCTGGGATCTGACTCTGCGACCGGAGAAATACTAATCCAACAGCCTCACGAGATAGGCAGGCACCTTGAAGAAGACCAGTGCCTCCCGTATCACGTTGTGCCGGAGACTGTTGAAAGCGTTCGCGATTTCCAACGACACCGCGACCACCACCTCCCCTCTGTGTTCTGCCTCACCCGTCATCGCCCGCAGGCACTTGAGGGCATCGATCGTCGACCGGTGCACTCGGAACCCGATCTGTGACTCCGAGAGTCTGGGTCCCGTGCCCTCCTCCAGATGCTGAATTAGACGGGAGGTTCCGATTTAAAGCCTTTTCAGTCTCACTCAGCAGCACCACCGGTCGGAACGACGACGCCAAGTCCATGGGCCACCCTGCTTTGGAAGCAAGCAGCGAATTGACCAGACCGCAGGCAGCGATCAAAAACTTTCCGGAGGCTATCCCCAAGGTACAACACGAGACAGATTGCCAGCACTCTCCCGTGCATCCCGTCTGGATAAATAACGTGAAACTTAAAACTTATTCTGCTGCTTATCCTTCGCACATACCTCAATACACTAAACCGTATAAATTCCTGCGTTTCATGAAACATTTTTCTGGCAGTGCCATCATTTTCCAGAAGATATGACTGATACAAACTGATTAGTTTCAATACAATAATGCAGCAGATTTTAGCAGATTTTTTAGGAAATCATGATAAAAGCCCTATTGTAAGCATTTTACACTTTTTAGGAAGAGGTAACGTCATGCATAGTGCATGACAGTATATCCTCCTATATAACGGAACTGGGCTGGGACAAACGGGGACATTTAAAACGAACACTTGCTTGCTTGGAAAGCTTAGAGTGGTAAGCTACCTCAGAGCCTGGCCTGAATTTGAGTAAAGGCATAAAAGACACCGTATGACACGATTACGCTCCAGGTGCTGAATCATCAGGTGTATACCAAGAAACATCTGCATACTTACAATTAAAAGCGTTTCAAATGTGCGGACGCTGGTCACAGTCAGGAGCGGCGCAGTTTGTTGTGATGCGAGCGGCTCAGCGCAGACTACAGCCGCATCAGTACCAGGCTCCCAGCAGTCACAACAAACACAAGCTCATTCAATACAAGTTATCGAATCCGCAGTCTATAATAGTTTACTTTGATTTTATAACCACTAAAGCCATTTATTAGATTGTTGTAAGTTGGCATTGTGATTGAAACAGAGACATTGTGCTTGATAATACGCATTGATAACTAAAAATTCTACATGGAAGCTAAATTATTTGTATAAATTTTCGAGTGCGATGCATATGCTTACAGCTTAAATGTTATGTATCAAATATGAGACTGGAATTCATTATTGGCCAATAAAAACTTTAGTATACAAAAGCGTTTAGCATATTACTATATAAATTCTTCAGGAGTTAAAACAATGGCTGGTACTTTGTTGCTGCCTCCACCGAAGCCCAGACCGAAGTAATGCCTTCTAAATTTGTTCCAAATAAAAACTTTCTCTTCTCCCCGTCTCTGTACGTATATAATAAAACTCTTTTCTTTTGTCAAATTGTCAGCGCGTTTCGCGAATAAAGGCCAAACTAAACGCATACCCACAACATATCAAACCGTCTCAATCGTGCCACAAACATCCCTCGCCGCCGCCGTTACAATAACCATCCTTACTCCCTCGCGATACGGTTTATCCAACAGCATTGTATTTTGTAATTTTGTACACCTGCGACTGGATACGTCAACAAATAAATAGGCCTCGAGAAATAGAAGAAAATAAATTATAGTTCGGGTGTGATTTATACGTTATTGCGTATTGGTAAGAACATTTAGGACGAAGCTTTCACGTGGATCACGTTACACTGGAGTAGCTACAGGCTGCGGGTGAAATTAATTACTTCAGGAACATCATCATCAAAGTCAAGTTACTATACTCGTCATGTTTGTCAACTGACTGTTACGACAGTGCGGATATGCCTGCAAAATAAAGTGGGACTTTAACTTAATATTTCATAACGTAGCCGCTACTTAACTGCGATGTTACGAGCGAGGGTCGCATCATCCACCGTTAATGTTATGTCTATCATGCGTAGGTATACTTTCGTGCGGCCAATCTGTTTGGCGAGTGGTAGGCCATTGGTATGAATAAATATACGATACATAACAAAACATATTACAGAACAACTTGCCCGCATCATTCACAACAAGGCACACGCACACTGCTGGCTACTTCAAAGAGACTCGGCGGACCGCGATACACACATGAATATTTCAAATGAGCTTCTGTCCATTGACTTCAATATTTTAAACTTGTTGTTTACTGTGATTTTGCCACAGTTCTTCTGTTATGCGAAGCAATAGTGAAACAGTAGTCATACTTAATTTTATTAAATTTAAGCCACTCTTAAATTATCAAATTGATTTCATTATTAAAATAAAATGGGGAATATTGCTAAGTGCTATTAGGTATTTATAAATAACCATTGTCGTCAACCTGTGTCCGCCGACTGTCGGAAATAAGTTTTAAAGAGCGCCAAGATGAACTTTATCCAGCCTGGATCGGACTGCCGCCTACCGGCACCCGATCAAGGTCAGTACCTGGTCCTTGGTCTGCAGGCAATAACTCAGTCCATCCATATATCCCTGCACGACGTATGTCTTGCACGATGGTAGCAAATGCGGAGTAGTTGTTGGATGGGCTTCTATATATTATTTGTATTTCTATTTTGTATATTAGTAGAGGTTGTGTGATGCTGCTTTGGAGCTAAGTTGAGCCGGCGGCACTGGGGAGGTACCTCCCGGTTACATGATACTGATAACTATGCTGTCGCGTTTCTTGCAGGCTACTAATATTTGACCCATTAAGGGGTGAAGGAGGGCAATACATTTTCAGTCACCTAATGGATCCGGCTTTTCGCTTTAAAAAAAAGAAAATGAATTAACATTCAGCTGCGTAGACCACGCCAGTATCACTGTCGTATATACGTTAGAGTAACACAGGGCTAGAGCAGTGTAATGTCGTCCTCGCCTAACTGCCTGACGTCCCCGCAAGTGTCGAGTCTGAGTGAAGTAACTAATAAACCATAACAATAAATATGAATTTACTGTTACCAATATGTTTAAGAAGAATAGTCACAATAAACAACACTGGTGAACAAATTCGTTGCAGTTCTATATACTAAAATTAACGTGTCCTCTGTAATGGAGAAGTTCTTACAAAGATTTACAACAGAAATATTTCTTAGAGGATCGTCTTTCACAATTTATAATATGATGAATTCGCAAATTATTTTTTTATTTTAATGAGTATGCATTCGCGTAAATTTAAGATATCCATATGCAAACAAAAACCCCCGCGGGTGCCGTCGGCCGCCTTTGTTGCAGTGCCCTGGATCTGTTAGCAACAGATCACCTCGGCGACTAGCCAGCCCTGTGTATGGGGACCGTACTCCTCCACCAAGGGGCCAATGCGGCAACCTTTTTTTTTTTTGGTGACGAAGGGGAATGCATTTACGCATGATACCTGGGAGCCCGGGTAGACCCCCAGACCTATGTTGGACTCGGCCATTGGGTAGCAATACCAACTAAACACCTACGGGAGCCAATCAGCCGCTATAAGTGGAGGGTCCCGGATCTGCAGGCAACAGGACCCCTCCAGCGACAGGCTGGCCTCGGCGAAAAGGCCAGACTTCACCTCCTCGGAGACTGTCCGGCTACTCTAAGACAGTCCCCACGACGCCGTGTCTGTGGAAGTGGACCGGGTTCCCATCCCGGCCCGACACGGAACACAGGGGCACTACTGAAGGCGCTGCAGATAGCGCCTCTTTCTTACCCCCATTCGTCGTCGGCGGGGGGAGGCCGCGTCGGCAGCCTCCTCTTTCACCCGCTCGTCGGCTACCTTCTGGGACATGACGGTCTCGCAGAAGGAAGCCATCGTCTTGTAGGACTCGTCGCTGCCGAGCATCGCGAGGATGATGCTCGACTTTGACAAGTCCCCTCCGACAACTGATGTCAGATCGTGACGCAGCGCCGCCCATCTCGGGCACACCTCGAGGGTGTGCTGGGCCGAGTCCACCACCACGCCAAAATCGTGACAACGAGTCGTCGGCTCCCTGCGGGCCAGTCCATTGGAGTTGGAGCTTCACCCATCACAGCAAATCCGCTCTATGGCGGGCGGATAACGCACCCTTCGGAACAGGATTGGATTCCCTCCAACCATTTATCCTCGGCCAGGCGCCAAAGCATGGAATTAGGGGTCGGATTATCAGCCGTTAGCCCATCGACCCTCCCTCTATCACAAGGGGAGAGAAGGAGGATCAATCAGCCACCGTTGCCAGGGGTGCACCGCGAGGAGGTTTTCTGACCAGAAGCACCCCATATGTAAGTAGCTTCAGGCGAACACACACACTTCCAATTGCACAGCGACCTTATGCATATTTTTTGTGCACGAAAAACGTGAATGATGTCAGCTGAGTTACACCATGTGATCAATCCGTATCTCAGTGTGGAGGTCACATAGCCGTGATAAGCCTAAAGCTCTGCCCCCTTGATACGGTTCCATTATTGTTTTTGAAGAGAAACACAAACTTTTATAATTTGATCGCTAATTTGTTTGTGTGTTCCCTCCACATACAGGATGTTCGGTGGTGTGTCTCGTGATTAAATGTTCATCTTTAGTTAAACGGACTAGATACATGTTAACGTAGAAGCAATTTGCAAGTGTTAGACTGCATAACTTTGTGTAAATTTAAGACTGTATAACTGTATTACAAGACTTGTAAAGCTACGTGCAATATATTATTTCTCTTTTCCGAATACTCACGCCTATTCATAGAACATACACCAGGATTAGGAAGAGGACCGCCATACCAAAGCGGTAATAGTAGTATTTCATCAAAAGTATATCTGAATAATATTTATATACTTGGTTAATGAGACGTTACACGAACACTTTATTTCAAAATAAAAGCGGGAAGGAAGTTATATATATACACATATCCGGCCGCTTGGTGCCACTTACGATGGGATTGTGAGGGCTTTGTTTATCAGAGCGCCAGGGGGCAGGTTGACTGGTGAGTCATCTTCAACACTAATAGACTTAAACGATTTTAGTTGGTATAAAATATATAACATAAAAATATGTAAAATTACTTCTAAGAAGGCGCAAAGGGACTAAAACCCATGTGATGGTCACCGTAGTCTCT
The DNA here is from genome assembly GCA_017140195.1 of Eumaeus atala. Classification (NCBI taxonomy): domain Eukaryota; kingdom Metazoa; phylum Arthropoda; class Insecta; order Lepidoptera; family Lycaenidae; genus Eumaeus; species Eumaeus atala. The sequence continues at coordinate 52,549 of JAFELO010000921.1, read as the reverse complement.
GTTGTGAGCTGTGCCAGCACTTCACTACATACTGCAGTGTTTAGATTGACTCTCCAGTCAGCCTGTATAATCGTTTATTTCAGTATTATATTGAAAAGAAAAAAAACTTCTCGGGTTAATTGGAATCCAAAGCTGTTCTAGCCTCTGTACAGACTGTCCAACGTCGCACTTTATTTGTGTTTGAGTATGTGCGAGACTCGAGTGTAAGCTCTAGTCACCTCCTCAATAAGTGAGAGACGAAATATATAACTAAAATAATTATTCTTTTAAACCCAATAATATTTTTGTCCGTCCGAATAGAATCCGCGTCCGAAGAAAACATGATCTGCGAAGAAATAATACGTGATTAGGATATGAACATGTAGAGAGTATAAGAAGGGACGTATTCACTTCATTATATCAGATGCTATTATATGTCTACGTTAACTGTTAATCCAATTCGTAGAGTGCTGAGTAATTTACTGAGTGATGGAACAAAATCAATTTTACGATATACAAGTCACGTGGCGGTGTGTTTAGGTAGATCGAACACACATTTAGCAGTAAGAGGTAGTACCCTGCTGCATTGAATTGGTCCGGCACTACCTCTCGCTCACCTGATGCCTACGTTAAGTGCCTACTACTGTTTCTGCCCATCTTTGGTGTCGCATTCGTGCGGAGGGAAAGAGAAAAGAAGGTGGTCGCGTCGGTAATCCTATAAAAAAGCTCCAATTTCACGTTTGCCTTAATATTATGTAACACACTGTTATAATTTGATTTAATATCTTATTAAATGAATATCATTATGCGCACATCACATAACAACAGGCCGTACAGCAATACACAGGCGGAACGTGACGGCAGTCTGCCCGTACAATGCTTAACATTTTGGTATCTTTTGTTTTACGTCGAAACGAGAACCTGTCTGATATTATAATTTATATATATATATATATATATATTTGTGTTCCTGCCATTCAAGTAACGCTAAGTCTGCATATTATTCTTTGCCACATTGTTATAATAATAATAATGTGTTCAGCGACCAAATCTTGTGCGTAATACAATTGTAAAGTAGAACTCAAAGATGGTTCTCTAGAATCCTTAAAACTAGTTTTATTGTAATGAGTAAGATTCGTATAAACTTAACACATCAATTCGGGGACTTTGTTTTACAATAAGTATAGACTTTTTAATTGGCTAATCATTACTAAAAAAGCGACAAATGTTTTAACATCGTCAACAATTATTGTCATTTCTAATAATAAATCACTATTTATCTCTGTAGTCATAAGCTTTGTCTAACGTCTTGTAAAGTGTAAGGGGCGAGGGCGGACAAGTTGAGACAATGTCGGCCGCCATTGTCGTGCGCTTATCGACGGCTCCGCGAGAACTACGTGCGGATTAATTACACGATTCATTACTTAAATGGCGCATCATGTTACACTTTGTTGTACGATTCCGTAGTTGGAAATCCGCCCTCTCGGGCTTCATTTCGGATATAACCATAAAACGTTTATAAGGCGATAATCCTTTGGTAATAGGTAGCTCCCAAACTGAGCCGGCACCTCGGATTGCTCATTTGCTATGAAAAGAAAAACATCAGTCATAGCATCAATCTTACATGAACAAAAATGGCTTCCCGGGTCATCCTCAGCGAGCTGCAATCATCGGGAGCACTGTCAGTCACTCCATGAAACCGCATCAGGTGCGAGTACACCACACACGAGGACGTACTTATTTATATAACAATTGAAACCGCATCAGGTGCGAGTACATCACACACGAGGACGTACTTATTTATATAACAATTGAAACCGCATCAGGTGCGAGTACACCACACACGAGGACGTACTTATTTATATAACAATTGAAACCGCATCAGGTGCGAGTACACCACACACGAGGACACTTATTTATATAACAACTGAACCAAGCCATGGACACTTGTACACAGTACAAAGTTTTCGGTTAATTTAAAACATTAACAATTTAGCATTCAGATTTAATAATAATAAGCTTCATTGAAATTTTAATGAACCTTAAACAACTCTCAATAATTGTTTATTTGTAGCAGACAAAAAAGCTTCGTCACATTATCACGTCGCCTATACCGCATTGGTTGAAGACGCATCTAATGCGTTCTCCCCGTGATGACCTACGGGGCCGAAACATGGCCTCTTAATTTAGGACCGGTCCGCAAGTTTGCGGTAGCTCAACGGGCTACTGATCTTGCTATGCTGGGTTTTTCTTGTCCGACAGAATACGTAACGAAGTCATAACTAAATATCCGATATCACGCGACAGATAGGCCCGCTAAAATGACAATGCGCTGATCACACACTAAGAAGAACAGATGGCAGATGGGCCAGTAAGGTTCTGGAGTGGAGGCCGCGTATAGGAAAACGAAGTGTTGGTCGACCATCACTAGGTGGGAAGACGATCTCCGTGCAGTAGCCGCTCCTGGATGGATGCGAGTGACAGGAGATGGCTCGTCTTGGCGTTCATTGAGAGAGGCCTATATCCAGCAGTGGACCGATAAGGGCTCATAATGATGCTGATGAGACAAAAGAATAACTAAACACACATATATACAACTGGGCTGCGCTGGTGACATATGGTTATGAGGTTTGTATGACCAAACGCACGATCGGCTACTGTTCGTGTGGCAAATAAGGTTTATAAAGTAGCATGCGTGTTCCCTTTGCTCTTTCCTGTCTTGCAATGCTGATGCCAGCCTGACGTAGCATAGAACTATCTCTTATTATTCCATCATTATTATTTTAATAATTAATTTTCACGTAGTAAAATTAAAACCAATAACCCAAGCCTTTTATACGTTCAGCGTAACAATAAGAAGGTCGCAATCCAAACAAGTGAAGTGAAACAATATATCATTTGAATTCGCACCACTGCTCGCTTACGTGAATCAAATGTATCGGCTATTGAGCAGATCAGATGGCGTTTACAAGCCTGGAGTACAACAGGTCTGTACTTAGTGACTGTGACGAGAGTTCGTGTCGTGCAATATTAATTAGCCTCGTAATGCTTTTTGAGTTTACAATCATTGGGATGGAAAACGTTACAAGCGCTTCTTGAATGATGAAACTGAAATTGAAACGCGACATTGACAAAGAAAAGTCCTTATCAATCTAATATCTTAAATACATACAATTTTAGGGAAAGACAAGGTGGACGTGAATTGACCATCTAGTCCTTTCCAACCATAGAACGGATAGGGGCATATCTGAACTAAACATATGATATAGGCATACCTGAACTAAACATATGATATAGGCATACCTGAACTAAACATATGATAGAGGTATGTCTGAACTAAACATATGATAGAGGCATATCTGAACTAAACATATGATAGAGGCATATCTGAACTAAACATATGATAGAGGCATATCTGAACTAAGCATACTGTTATAAATTCCAAGAATGAGGAAAATCCGACAAATTTTATACATATTATCTATACATCTTATAATCTGTCCTCTGGGACTTGTGTACATTTCATAACATCTCCTAGCGACATGCGCGTCTGGTGATAAATGAATATCTCGTATTGCTATACTGATGCTTCAGCTCTAAACATGATAAAATTAAGATTGCTTAATCCTAGGAATACCTTACAACTGTGCAAGTGTTTTATTGAAGCATCAATGCGTCTTAACAAAATACTCCAACATTAAACCTATAGTAATTAAAAATGAATAGAGAAGACAAAAATAAAATTCTGTAAAAAACTGTATATCAACACACACAATGTATTATTTGCGAAAAAATTGTTCTAAAATCTTCCGCATAACATGTAGGCATATTTCCTCATAATAAATACGTTGCGTCGCGAATAAATATTGCGTAAACTCTAAAGCGAATGTTTTATGCAATGGGCGTGTATAATATAATATTTTCGTAAGATGTAAATAGCCTTATGTCATACTACTAATATTATAAATGCTAAAATTTGTATATATTATATTTGTTGTTTTTTCACAAACCTTCCGTATAACCTATATATATAATTTAAATAAAATTAGGCACAAATGAAGATTAAATTCTCAGTTAGACAAGAAGAAACACGTCTGTTATGTCAAGTTAACATTTCTAAAACATATAAATTTTGTACATCCGTAAATAATACGAGTGTTTGACGAATACGTGTACCTCGTGTGTTATCGCGCACCGCGCGGTGTGCGCTTGTGCAAAGCAGCGCGAGTGCTTTATAACTAAATTTCTTCGTTTCCGACTGCAGAAACGATGAGGTCTACTACTAAAGCTAGTTACACTTCAGTTAAACAAACCATATCATTCCCAATCAAGGCGAGGCTAATAGATTCAGTTGATGACACTCCAATAAAGGACTGCCTACGCGTTTGGAAGAATAATAAACCCGTCTCAAATAAGGTTGATAAATAGAATGTCGAATAACTGAGTTTAAGTTGTTGCTTCAAGTAAAAAAATCGCCTATAAGATATTTGAAGTTCACCGGTGCATTATTTTGAACAAGATAAACATATATAACTAAAAGTAAATGTATTTTTTTTTCTGGCTAACGTATGTCCAATTATAACAGAATGTTATTGAAAATAAATTAGCGGAATTAAGTATAAAATTGGTTTCACCCTTGACTTTCATTGGGGTTCGTGAATCTGGTGAATCTAGTCTTAGTCATATTTTTAGTATCCGCCGGCAAGCCTAGATATCTCCGGAAGATTTAAGGAACTTACCTGAAAACGGCATTACATCGGATTTATACTTCCACCGATATCATGGTTTGCTTCTTATGTATAAAAGAAGATCACTGAGGCAACATTTGTCTGGACAGTTTAAGTTTCACTTTTAAGTCTAACACTACTAATAACCGCGAAGCAATCAAAAAGAGTCATGACTCTTGCCCACCTGTTCCTCCTAAAAGACCACACCCACCAATAACTGAATCATCCAGAAGTATTCATACCCCTATGGTAGTTTTGGATAAGAAAGAACTTTCTAAAAGTGAATCTGAATTTCGATAGAAGGCTCTGCTAATTCAATTCTCACAAATAAACTTTCTAAAAAATTTAACAGGTCTCACGCGCTCAAACTTCAATCCACAGAATCAGGCAATATTGAAAATACTTTGGAGAAAAGTGGTCATCCCGTGTCTATAAATGAGTTTACTAATTACTTAGAAGAAACATGTGGAAAAGAATATATTTTACAAATTAGCCTTAGTTATACAGAAGATATTCTAAGATAATCTAAAGGAATGTTAAGGATTGTGTAACTCGAATAATTAAAAAAATTAAGTTTTCTTAAAGTGATAGAGCTAGAAGTTATTCAGTGCAAATGTCGCAGTATTAGATTCTAGAAATAGAATTAGTGTCATTTTTGTATAAAGAAAATATTCATATTTGTATTTGTATAGAAACGTTGTTATCAGGGGATAAATCTTTTAATGTATCTGGTTTCTGCTATTTTAGAAAAAATAGAGGATATAACTTTGGGCGCTTAATTATACTAGTCCACAATTCTATTCCAGCTAGATCAAATGATAAATGATTAACACCCAATAAACTAGGTATTTTATGCAGGTACCAGGCGTAAGCTGAAGTTCGGGGCAATAGTGTCAGTTGAGGCGTTTGAGAGGCATTTACGAGGCAGTTATTTTGGTGTTTTTGTATTCCTGGTGATATCATCGGGTCACGGAGATGTTCGTGTTGTTGTGGCTCGGCTCTCGAACTAGAAAGATAAGTAAGTCATCGATATAGACTTGTCCTGGTTTGACCGTGCGGTCCCGGGGCAGGGGTGTATAGATGACATGCTTGTGGCGTCTTTTGTGTTTTCGGTGTTCTTTTCGTTTTGTTCTGCGTCTATTGGTGATGTTTCTGATTGTGTCGGACGTGTCTTATTTTGATTTCTGTTATTTGTTTACATTTTATTTCAATTTGGTAAAACTTCTGCAGTAATCATTTTCGTTTTGTTTCTTATTGTTTTCGTTGCGTTTTTGTCTTTTCTGACGGGAACATGTCGTGGGTGGAAGAGTTTTGGGGTGAGGGGACGGATTCGTCACGGGGAAGGGGCGGGGGTCGCCCTAGGGGAACTCTGAGGAGTTGGAGGTCTTGGAGGGCCTTTCGTCGGTGGCGTCGGAGGCCGAACTAGGGCGCAAAGGGCTATTCACGGAGGGATCTGGGGACTCGGGTTCTGGGTCCGAAGAAAGCGTGGTGGGGGCTGCTGTCTACAGGTCACGCAATGTGGCCAAGCGTGGCAAGTCGCACAGTATAGCGGGAGCAAGGGCGGCGCTGCGAGAGCGCATTTCAATTGAGAATTCAAACAAGAACCGCAACCTGGCGGCCCTAGAACGATTTCTCGAAGTTCTGGGGCCGCTGGTGGGGCAGCTAGCCCCCCTCCAAGTGTTCGTGGCCGGGGACCTCAATGCCAAGTCCACGGAATGGGGTAACCCGGTCACGAACTCGAAAGGGAGGGAAGTGGAGAAGTGGGCGGTAGCTGCCGGACGGTCCCTCCTCAATACAGGGACAGTCCAGACGTGCGTGCGATGGTCGGAAGGTTCCGTTGTGGACGTCACGTTCGCCACGCCGGCCATCGCACGCAGAGTGGAAGGGTGGAGGGTGGAGACGGAGGTGGAGACACTCTCGGACCACCGCTACATAAGGTTCGGGGTGTCTCTGACTTCCGTTCGTCCGACGTCAACGTAGCCGTCGTCGTCTAGAGGAAAGAGCCGGTTTCCGCGTTGGGCTCTCGCTAGGCTCAATCGGGAGCTGGCAGAGGAGGCCGTCATCGTCGGCCGTTGGAGCCTCCCGCCGCTGTCGGAGTTGGGGGTGGACGAGGCGGCTGGTCAACGCTGCGACGCGTTCACTACGGTGAGCAGAGCGGCCATGCCGCCCGCGAAGAGTCCGCCCCAGCGGCGGGCGCTCTATTGGAGGACGGCCGAATTGTCCGGCCTCCGGGCCGCCTCCAACGGGCCCAGGGGGCAGTACACTCGGAGCAAGCGGAGACGACCCCAGGACGTCGAAAGGAACGACAGGCTGCGCAGGATCTACGTGGAGAAGGTGAAGATCCCCACTAGGAAGGCAGCAGGCCATTAGCCGAGCCAAGGAGGAGGAGCCCAGCTGGAGCTCGTAAGGGATCTCGATAGGGACCCCAGCCGACCGTATAAATGAGCGCGGAACAAGCTCCGCGCCCCGTCGGCCCCCATCATGGAGATGCTCCAGCCGGACCAACTGGGGAGGATCGTCGGGGAATTGTTCCCCGGCAGACTTCATTCCCCCCAGGATGGCTTGGCAGACGTCGGACGTGGAGGAGGGTGTTCCGCCTCCCGTCACGGAGGCTGAAATGGATGATTCTGACTCACCTCCAGAGAAAGAAGAGGGCACCGGTTCCAGATGGGGTGCACGGGAGAGTGCTGGCGATCTCTCTAGTGCACCTCGGGGATAGCCTCCGGAAAACTTTTGACCGCTGCCTGCGGTCTGGTCAGTTCCCGGGGGCATGGGAGGAGGGTCGCCACTGCCTGCTTTCAAAGGCAGGGCGGCCCATGAACTCGGCTTCGTCGGTTCGACCGGTGGTGCTGCTGAACGACTCTGGGAAGGCCTTAGAACAGATTGTGGCCTCCCGTCTCGTTCAGCATCTGGACGCGGGCGCGGGACCTGGACTCTCGGAGTCGCAGTTCGGATTACGAGCACGCCGGTCGACCATTGATGCCCTCAAGCGCCTGCGGGCGGTGACGGGTAAGGCGGAACGCAGGGGGGAGGTGGTGGTCGCGGTGTCGTTGGTCATCGCGAACGCCTTCAACATTCACCCGCACAGCGTGATACGGGAGGCACTGATCTTCTTTCAGGTGCCTCCCTATCTCGTGAGGCAGTCGGAGGCGTATCTCTCCGGTCGCAGAGTGGCCCTCGAGAACCGGTCGGGGTCCGTGGAGTGGCGGCGAGTCGGGCGCGGCGTCCCGCAGGAATCTGTACTTGGACCAATCCTGTGGGACGTCTGCTACGACTGGGTCCTGCGAGGCCGTCTCCTACCCGGGATGGGGGGGTGTCATCTGCTACGCGGATGACACCCTTGTCTATGCCCGGGGACGAGACTACAAGGAGGCGGCGCGGCTGGCCGTGGTCGGCGTTGACCTCGTGATACAGAGTTTAGGGCTACGGGTCAGAATAGAACAGACCGAAGCCCTTCTCTTACGCGGGACCGGCCGCAGGGGACCCCCACCGGGGGCCCCTGGGCATGGAAGCTTCGGTGAGTATCTGTGTAAGACGGCCCGCAGGGAGCCGACGACTCGGTGTCACGATTGTGACGCGGCGGTGGACTCGGCCCAGCATACCCTTGAGGTGAGCCCGTGATGGGCGGCGCTGCGTCACGATCTGACATCAGTTGTCGGAGGGGACTTGTCAAAGTCGAGCATCATCGTCGCGATACTCGGCAGCGACGAGTCCCAGTCCTACCAGGCGATGGCTTCCTTTTGAAAGACCGTCATGCCCCAGAAAGAAGAAGACGAGCGGGTGAGAGAGGAGGCTGCCGACGCGGCCTCCCCCCGCCGACGACGAATGGGGGTACGAAAGAGGTGCTATCGGCAGCGCCTTCAGTAGTACCCCTGTGTTCCGTGTTGGGACGAGATGGGAACCCGGTCCACTTCCAAAGACACGGCGTCGTGGGGACTGTCATAGCGTGGCCGGACAGTCCCCGAGGAGGTGAAGTCTGGCCTTTTCGCCGAGGTTAGCCTGTCGCTGGAGGGGTGCTGTTGCCTGCAGATCCGGGACCCTCCACTAATAGCGGCTGAAGGCTCCCGTAGAGGTTTAGTTGTTATTGCTACCCAATGGCTGAGTACAACATAGGTCTGGGGGTCTACCCGGGCTCCCAGGTATCATGTGTAAATGCATTACCCTTCGTCACCAAAAAAAAGGTATTTTATGCATTCCCCACCATGGTTCAAGCTTTGTCGTGGCGGTGGGGCTTAGCTGCCTGGGGTGAACCCAGGCGAAGCCAATTGAACCGAAGGGGATATATTGCACCCCTCTTGTAAGTAGAAGGGGTTTAAAGATCATGAGGAATAATCACTCTCGGTACCGCTTTTATAAGAAGAGGGGACCTAAGAGCAACAGGAGGTAGCGCCTTTGAGCATGAGGCAAGGGGCGAGCATGGGAACCTCACCCCATTGCACTGTCCCAAAGTCGGTGGGTTTTTCAGGTAGTTCTGGGCAACCTCATCTGTAGAGGTGGAGTTGGTCCCTTAGGGGGCTGACTACTCGACGAGGTACCCTGATGGCTGTTGTTCCGGGGCTCCTCGCCGAGGGCGGCACCGATGGCACTCGTGGTTTTGTTGGTATTCGGCGCTATCATGTGCCGCGAGTCCCACACACCACTGGACCCCACCCAGGGCTGGTGATGGCGCGTAAATGCGCTTCCCCGCGTCAACAAAAAAAGAGGTATTTTATGTATTTGTTTACTCAATCAGTGAGCACTAAGACATGTCTTAGACGAGAACCCTCCAAGCAATGTACAAACAGGTAAACGTAATTACAACGAGCTGCTTTTACTCTCTAGAAGTAAAACTCTTATAATAGGAGACTCAACGCCCCTCACACGTTTTGGTCATATATAACTCAAGGTAGAGGACGTTTAATCGCAGAATGCTGTCCAGGCCATGGTTATTCTATTTTAACGATACTCGCGTTAGCAAAGTACATCATAGTACGTTGTTTCCTTCGCCTGATATTTCGTTTGCTACTTCAGATTTGTGCTGGACTGGTCCTTGTCTATAGGCAATGAAAATGAAGGTAATGATCATTTACTTATCTGCATACGTGTCAAACCTATCTTGCTTCAGAGATATACTATAAAACGAAATGTTAAAAAAGCAAATTGGGCCGAATGAAACAAAGATTTTGACTCCAAATGTAATAATTTTCTTATTAATGCCAATGTTCAAGAAAACTATGACAGATTTCTTAATATAGACAATGGTTCGGCGGATAAGGTTATACCTCTCACAAGAATCAATGAAAGTTTAGTACCAAAATTTAAACCGAAGCCTCGGAGGAGCCAAAAATGATCAAAAACTGTAACATAAAGAAGACTTACTCTAAATACACTTGGCAACAATCGTACGGTAGAGAATTACTTACTTTTAAAAGAAAAGGTTACTTACTTTTAAATACAGCTGTTGTCAATTTGTTATATATAGAGAATTGAGAGTTAAGTTTGTAATTATTGTTTAAATAGACGTAAGGTTAACTTAATCATTCACCACCACGTCTAGCCTTCAAATAAATATTTAAAAAAGTACAATCAGGAATAACATTTTTTTTTATTCTGAACAAATGAATGATTCGCTTATGACGAGTCATACCACTGTAACAGACAAGCTCGTCGGGTTTTCGCTGCTCACAAAACCATTGCGACAATTGAGAAACTAAATAATAGTGTAACAATTATGTTTTGAAATTTAAATATATTTTATAAAAAGGTATATCTGTCGTCTTTGACTGTAAGGCTTA